>VZQC01012821.1:531483-571825 GCA_009823505.1 Rhizomys pruinosus
AAGAATAGGTGGGACAGGTAGGAAATAAGCAGCATACCAATAATCACATTAAATACAAGGAGTTTAAATAACCAAACTGCAAAGCAGCGGTTTTTAGATTGTGGGGGAAAAAAAAAATCTAATAAAGGCCCTATTCTTCATTGCCTATAAGAAATAAATTTCAGGGGCTGGAGAGATAGCCTAGCGGTTAAGAGCACCAACTGCTCTTGCAGAGGACCCGGGTTCGATCCCCAGCACCCACATGGCGGCTAAGAACCATCTGTAACTCCAATTCCAGGAGAACTCCAGTTCCATGGGAATCCAAGACCCTCTTCGGACCTCCACGACATTGCACGACACGGGTGCACAAACCTACATTCATACACATACAAAAATAAAAATTAAATTAAAAAATTTCTGATAAAAAAATTTTTTAAAAAATAAATTTCAAATATAAAAGTACTAAAAGGCTGAAAGTCAAAGGTTGGAAAAAAAGGTATATTCTGCTAACACAATAAAAATTAGCAAAGAATCAAGGACATTTTATAATATATCAAATATTAAGAAGCCATATTAATTCTGGAATATTAATACAGCTTTCTAAAGTGTGAAGCTAGAAATAACAGAATCTCAAGAACAGGCATGATTATACCAAATAACTGAGTTATTCTTCAATATCTGATAGAATAAATACACAGAAAAAATCAGTAAGATGACAGAAGACATGAAATAGCAATACTGAAAAACATAAGATAACATATCTATAAACTATTCTATCAAAATAGAACACTTTTATAATACACATTTTCCTATGTGACAAAGCACATTTACCAAAACACACAATGTGTATGAGTTTATTCCTTGCATGTGTGTGAGTGCACTTTTGTCATGCAGTACCCTGCAGAGGTCAGAAGAAGGTGTCAGATCCCCTGGAACTAGAATTATAAATGATCGTTAGCACTATGTGGGTGCTGGGAATCAAATCCAGATCCTCAGCAAGAGCAGTCAATTGGTGCTCTTAATGAATGATTCAACTTTCTCCAGCTAAGACACACAACTTTATGAGCCATGAAATAAACCTCAGTAAGTTAAAAAGGATCAAGTTATAACATTATGTTCTGTGACAAAGTCAACTAGAAAACAGTAACATAAAGCAACAATGAAGTCCACAAATAATTTTAATAACCATGGCACAAAAGAGAAATCAAGTTACAAATAAAAGAATTAGAACAGGACAAAAATAAAATATAGTATTTTTTGTATCTCTAAAGCAATAGGGAGAAAATTGGTTAGTAGAGGCACTAATGAACTTTTTTTGGAAAACAAGAAGTTTTCAAACCAGTGAGTCCTGCTTTCTACTATTAATAAGCTAGAAAGAATGAATAAAATCCAAACTTAAGGGGCTAGGGAGATGGCTCAGTGGTTAAGAACACTGGATGCTCTTGCAGAAGACCAGAACCCACATGGCAGCTAACAACCACCCATTAACTCCAGTTCCAGATCTGACGCCCTCTTCTGTCCTCCATGGGCACTGAACACATATGGTGCACTTATATGCATGCAAAAGTCATACACATTAAAAAACTAAAGCTAAATAATTTTTTAAATCCAAAGTTAATAAAACAAACAAAAGAAATCAATGAAACTCTAATACTGTTCATATACTATTCATACAAGAGACAAGTGATGTCCTGTTCCTGCCCTTCTTCTCAGCATTGTGTCCCAAGTTCTATAAAATATATTCTATATTGCAGAGAGCTTCCAGTTGATGCAGCAAGGTAAGAAAAATACAAGCAACTAACCACTGATACCTATCCAAAAAGTGAGTTAATAATTTTAGCAAAGCCAACAAAGGAAAATCACCTATATTTCTATATAGTACTAATTATTATATAGATGCCTAAAAGAATCGGAATTTGAAACCTAAAAACCATTTATAATATCAAAAGTGTTAAATAAGTAATATTCATGGCAACTTTATATATTAAAGATTTATAAAATGAAAAATTGTAAACTGGAGAAAAGTCTAAATAAAACTACACAACGTATGCATGAAACTAAAGAATCAATACTTTAAGCAATTCTTCCCCCAAATCACTACAGATTCAACACAATCCAAATCAACAACGTAGATAACTTTTTGAAGGAATTAAAAAGACTTAGAATTGCAACTGGAAATGTAAAAGACTTCAACCAATCCTAACAACTTTGAAAAAGAAAAAAGTTTTAAGATATATTATTGTAGTATTTACTAAGGCTACTGTAATTGGAAAAAATGAAGATTAGCATTATGACAAACAGATTAATGAAACAAAATACAAGGTACACATACACAAACATCTATGGGAAACAGGAAATGGATTTAGACAACAGTATGTAGTGGTAAGTCTGAAAAGATACTCTGTTCAGCAAACAGTTCTATAGGATACCCTTTTGTTTAAAAGACAGGAAATGACAGGCTGAAGAAAAGGTTCAGTCTTAAGAACACTGCTGCTTGCTCTTCTAGAGTGCCCAGTTTGGTTCCTAGCATTTGGGGGGTGGGGGGGAGTAGGAGGACAAAAAACTATCTACAACGCCTGTTCTAGTTCTGGGAACTCCTGTACACAATGGTCCACACTTATTCAAGCACACATACACAAAAAAATAATTAAATAAATAAATAAATAAACAGCTCAGTATGGTAGTGCAACCTTCGATCTCTGTACACAGGACAGAAAGGCAGGCGGATCTGAGTTCAAGGCCAGCCTAGTCTACATAGCAAGTTCCAGCCTCGCCAAGGTTATACAGTGAAACCCTGTCTCAGAAAGAAAAATAAAGAAAAAAAAAAGTAACAACTGATCTATGCTTCTTGACACTACTTTCAAGTATCAACTCAAAAAGAGTAACTGACTTAAAAGTATACTGTGAAATTATAAATATAGGAGAAAAAAATCAGAAACTTTTCAATCTTGGAATAATTAGGCAAAATTTTTGCAAAAGAATGGTTCTTAAAAGAATGAACTAGTTAGGCATGGTGGCAGAAGCCTTTAATACCAGCACTCAGGAGGCAGAGGCAGGTGGATCTCTGTGAGTTCAGGGCCAGCCTGGTCTTCATAGCAAGTTCCAGGCCAGAGGGGTAACAGAGAGACCTTGTCTCAAAAAAACAAAACAAAACAAAAAAAAAAAAAAACACCTATAAATAAGACTTAAAACATATCTGTAACTCTTAAAAGAAATAAGCTATGAAATAGGAGAAAACTCTTTGAAAAAGCATATAGTAATAAAAGATTTATAAGTTAAAATATATCATAAACTCTTGAAGCCCAATAAGGAAACAGACCAAAGTTTTCTGAAAAATAAAAAATATAAATGGTTTGCCAATTATTACATTATAAGGACAAATGAGTACAGGCAAAAATGTCCAACTTCAATAATTATCAGAAACACAGTATCACTCCATACTCTCAATACCCTTAAAATTAAAAATGTATGGCAACACATGGAAGAACAGGAACTTTCCCATAATGCTGATGGGAAGTTCTAGACTAGCCTTAGATACACAATGACAGCTCTTCTATCTTCCAAGGAACAGAAACAAGGATGGTGGCTCATGTAGACTTTGAAGATGTTCTTGTGAAAAAGGAGTTTTGAATGCTGTACAGGATTTTTTACATTAAAAAGCAGGCATGCTTTGTAAATGCCTATCATTTTTGTAAAATGATACAAAGGCACTCTGAAAAACAGTTAAGTTTAAAATGTCAAGGATAAATATACCATATGATTAAGGTGCCCCCTAGGTTTCTACCCAACAAAAATTAAAACATGACATTATAAGGAGTTGTACATTAATATTCATGGCAACTTTGTAACACGCCAAAGCTGTGAACAGTGCTAATAACCTTCAACAGATACTGTGCAAACTATGGAATAGTCAAATAACAAAACATTATTCTGTTGTAAAAGAATGCACTGATATGTAACATAGCACAAATAACTCTGCAAAGAACTATGCTATGTGAAAACTAGACCTGAGTGTACACACACACACACACACACACACACACACACACACACACTCTCTCTCTCTCACTGAATTCTACAACAGGCCAAGAATTGTGGCAAAAAGCAGGTTAATAATCCATGTCAAATTCATTACACTGCACATTGTATATCAAAGTAAACATAAAAGACTTTTTTATGTTTTAAACTTTCCCAAACCTGACCTCTACTAGATCAACTCCTCTCTAAATTTCTACAATTCAAGAAGTCTCCCCCACAGCATTGCTCATCTGAAATGATGGTGACTTTCAGCTACTTAAAGGAATCTTTTGTGCTTAATCACCATCATTATTGTCCATTTTAATAAGCGTTTTTTAAATTTTTATTTTATGTGTATGAATGTACTGTCTGCATGTAGGTTGGTGCACCCGTGTCGTGCAATGCTGCGGAGGTCAGAAGAGGGCGTTGGATTCCCCTGGAACTGGAGTTAAAGACAGTTCTTGGCCGCCATCTCTCCAGCCCCAATTTTGATAATCTTTTGATAAGCAAAGAAATGGATATTCGAAACTTGCAAAAATTCACAGAAAGCAGGCCTTTTTTAAAAAACTGTAAAAAAAAAAAAATCTCTAAAGTATTCAAAGCTTCTTTTTCACAAGAACATCATGAGCCACCATCCTTGTTTGTTTGTTGGAAGAGAAAAAGTCTGTCATTATCTATCTAAGGCTAGCCTAGAACTAGCTCTGTAGCCTGGCTGGTTTCAAGCTCACAATCTTCCCACCTTAGCTGTCTAAGTGCTAAGATTACAGGTATGAGCCACCACATCTGGGGAACCATTGTGAAAAGCCCTTAACAACACAATCTGTTTATCTACCTTCATAATCTAAATTTTCAAAACAGACCTCCACCTTTGATATACCATCTTCTACATCCCTGTTTTACTATACTACTACTACTATATTAAATATTATAATATATATTTATATATACTATTTTTTTTTTTGTTTTTTTTTTGGTCTTTTTTAAGGTTTACTGCACCAGCCCCAGCTGTCCTGGAAACTCATTATGAGACCAGGATTGGCTTTGAACACACCGAGATCTGCTGCCCTGCAAACCCGTGCGCTACGCCGTGAAGTGGCTTGCGGATTACAAAGCACTGCCCACCATAGCCCAGCCTTTAGGTCAGCTAACAGCCTATAATCTTTATACCAAACAGGCATGTTGAAATCCTGCCCATAGTTCTACAACATGTGAAGTACTGTTCCCATCAACAGTGCTCCTCTAGTCTTAATCAAAAACTCTTGCTCTCTTCTGAATTTCTACCTCTTTTGCAGCATGGACATTCCATCATGGGATATAATTACATAAAGACAAATCTCTCTCCCCCCCCCCCAATTAAATTACAAGCTCTGTAAGTCCACACCACTTTGGCTGAAAAAAGCATTCCTACAAATTTATTTTGGAATATATTTTCAGAATATACAAATACACAAAGTATAATTAATCATCAACTGTAACAGCTTAATTTTTGCTTTTGTTCTTAAGAAGCCTGTCTGATTTAACTTGTTCAAAAACAAATGGGTATTTTAAAAAAACTTAAGACAAACATCTAAATTCATGTAGATTATTTGGGGTACCTATGCTCTTCAGGGCCAAACAAAAAGATAAAAGGTAAAAATGTCCTATGTTTAGGCAATATAACACAGAAAGTAAAGTGCAAAGCACTGTGTGGCGGGGGGGGCGCACAGCTTCTGCTAGCTGAACAGTAAAACACCAGAGCTTCGACTTAAGATAAGGGGTGATCCCAGCCTGTTTGGGAGCTCAAGCAGTCAACAACCTAAGATACCAGAGGCCTTGATCATGAGACCACCCATGCAAATGTTACTGTTACTCATTTGGTCCTCCTCCTGTCCTGTCCTGTGACTGTCCCAGCTATTTGAAATTTGAATCATAAATCATGCAATATCATAACACTCATTCAAGGGCTTCTTCATTAAGCCTTTCCCAAACTACTCAGTCCTTCACCCCATGATGGAAAATCCTCAAGATTTTCCCCCTAAAATCTTTCACACAAGTCTCTGTGGCACTTCTGTGATCATTCTGCATTATCATCTAACAATGTATATGTTTATATCTCCGCTCTTATCTTTATTCAACAAAGAACTGAGTTTTCTATTTTCCACAGACCCTTCTACCTAGCAGTACCCAGTGACTTAATGTAAAGCAAAGACAGCAGCAATAAAGCAATATTTTAAAGGATCTGATTTAAACTGGAGGGTAACAGTAGACAATAAACACAGCACAGTCTTCAGACTAAGCAGCTGATTCAAGTTCACTCTCTTACTAGACAACATGGCAGCACAAGATAAATTCTGCCCCGAAGATTACATATATTTACTAAAAATAAATAGATATCAATGTAAGAAATCAAAATCATGAGAAAAATTGAAGATGCTACTTATTTCAATGGCATTATTTCTAACCTGGAAAAACCATGGTCAATTTTATTTAACAGCTTTAAAAATTCCTTACATGTAGTACTGCTACCTAAGAAATATTTTATTTTATTTTATTTTATTTTTTTAGGTATAGATTTTGATTTTTATTTTTTTAAGCCTTTTATTATTTTTTTTTTATTGATGCTTTGTGTATTTCATACATCATTTTCCAATCCAGTTCAGGCATATATCCCCTTCCCTTCCCCCCACCCCACCCCTACCCATCCCAGATCTTGCATTCTGCCGTAACTTTTCTGCATCTAAGAAACATTTTAAAAAACAAAAACATTTCCTTTTGATGTTATGTTAAATTAAATAAAGACTTACAACTTAATTTCTTTAATTTAATAGACATATTTTGGTTGCAGACATTTAACAGCAATTAAACCCTTATTTCCACTTCTGTTCTACAATCTGCCTGCCCGCAGTGAGTAGGAACTGCTGCAGATCACTAATCTCTCATTTATCAATGTCTTTCACCAAGGCAACACAATGCAGAAAAGCACATAGAAACTATCCTGAACCCCAGCAACAGCAGCTAATTAGCATAGCCTACCACTAAACTGAGGCCATATGATTGGAACTGTTAGTGAGAATGCTAGCCAATCAAACTAGGTTATGCAAATAGCCTATTTTAGTTGCCAGGGTAGAGCTACTTCCAATTGTCCAATAGGAAAACAAGCAATAAACAAGAAATGAAATTGAGCTTTGTCACATTTTCAAGCTGCTGTTAACACTTTCAGGTTTAGAACAAAATTAATGCTAACTATAAAGGATTAGATTTACACTCTACTTATACTATCCAAGAATAAACACACACAGAATACTGTTAAAGTAGTGTATCTGTTGTAGTTTTTAACTTTTTACTTTATAGACAAAATGAGTTTTTCTAACAACTGCTGCCATCAACATTTTAAGTTTTCTCCCACCTACTCAAAAGAATTATATAAATGTCTTTTATATAAATGTCTTCTCATGCATTTAAAAAAGATTCTCTTAACATTACACTTCAGAGATCCTACAAGGATTTTCAGACTCTGATAGTAAAACTACATACAAGGTGAACATTATGACATCAAGGCTCAAGAAGTCTTTTCAGTTTGGAAAAAAATGACTTTATCTTTTATTATGACATCTTTTAATATATAGTTATATTAAACTTATAGTACTATAAATTATACATAGCTACATAGTTATATTAAATTTTAATTATGTAACGATTTTAAAAATAGTAAAATCCTTGGGGCTGGAAAGATGGCTCAGTGGTTAAGAGCACTCACTGCTTTTGCAGAGGACCTAGGTTTGAATCCCAGCACTCACATGGTAGCTAACAACCATCCATAACTCCAGAACTTCCCTGGGCACTGTACAACATGGATGCACTTACACACGTGCAGGCAATATACTCATACACATAAAATAAAAATAAAATATTTTTTTAAAAAATAATAAAATCCAAATGTATTAACCATACAGGGCTTAAAATATACATTAGAACCAAGCAAGTAAATAATCCTCATAGCTGAGAAAAAAGTTCAATTGAAAGGTAACCATAATATATATTACATACATATGTAAAATTTCCAATAATGACTAAAACATTTTTTAAAACATCCAGTTCTGTTAGTGCACTCTAATACCTACAAAGACAGTTTTAAAGAATACTAGGTCTAACATTAAAAAATATTTTGAATCATGTCAAGGAGATAAGAGTTCTGATTTGTCAAAAAAACTGTGTGTGTGTCTCCTTTTAGTCTCAGCTGGCCTGGAGCTCACTATGTAGACCAGATTGGCCTTGAACTCACAGAGATCCGCTTGCCTCTGCCTCCCAAGTGCTGGGATTAAAGGCGTGGACCACCATGCCCAGCTTCATTTGTCACTTTTTTTTTTTTAATTTTTATTTATTTCTGTATGTGTATCAATGTACTGTCTGCATGTAGGTTTGTGCACCCGTGTCGTGCAATGCCGCAGAGGTCAGAGGAGGGTGTCGGATTCCCCTGGAACTGGAGTCCTCCTGGAATTGGAGTTTCAGACAGTTCTCGGCCACCATGTGGGTGGCTGGGGATCGAACCCGGATCCTCTGTAAGAGCAGTCGGCGCTCTTAACCGCTAGGCCATCTCTCTAGCCACTTTTAAAATACGTCAACTTGTCCCCATCTTTCCTAGCAATTACTTCACCTAAATGGAACATAGAGCCATCCCACACTGAGAAGTTTCTGATTTTGGGGGCAGGAAGTGGTGGCGCACGCCTTTAATCCTAGCACTTGGGAGGCAGAGGCAGGCGGATCTTTGTGAGTTCAAGGCCAGCCTGGTCTACAGAGCGAATTCCAGGACAGCTGGGGCTACAGGGAGACCCTGTCTCGAAAAGACCAAAAAACAAACAAACAAACAAACAAAAAAACCAACCTGAAAACAACTAGAAACTAAACAACAACCAAAAAAACATTAAAGCTACTCTTCTACCATCTTCAACTGTCCCCCCATACCCACCAATCACCCCTGTTCCTTAATTGCTTTCCATGTTCTCTCTACTCAGGAAGTCTTGATTTAGTAAAAATAAAAACAACAGTCCACAAAACTAAGACTGAAAACAGTGAGTTTCTTAAATGGACAGCAGTATCAACAACTGAACTTTCAATCTGGAAGGAAAGGTGAAGATCATGTAATGCTAACCTTTCATCCTACAAACCCACATTTTTGGAAAGTGAACACTAGCATAAAAATGTGTATGGCCTAGCGGTTAAGAGCACCGACCGCTCTTACAGAGGACCCGGGTTCGATCCCCAGCACCCACATGGCGGCCGAGAACCATCCGAAACTCCAATTCCAGGAGAACTCCAGTTCCAGGGGAATCCGACGCCCTCTTCTGACCTCCGCGGCATTGCACGACACGGGTGCACAAACCTGCATGCAGACAGTACATTCATACACATACAGAAATAAATAAAATAAAAAAAAAAAAATCAAGGCCCTCCCATAATATCTTCTAAAGAGTACTTAAGAATAAACAACAACAATGTCTCCTGGTTTCCTGTCTATATTTAAATTGTTGAAACAAGCCAGCAGAGCTCAGATCACTCCCCAGGTTCACACTGTCATCAGTGTCTGAGAAAGCCTTATGAAAACTTTCAAATCATTCTCTAGCCCAAAGTACATATAATCCATTCCTTTAGAAACTTTCAGGAGAGGGCCTGGAGAGATAGCCTAGCAGTTACAAGCACTGCCTACTCTTGCAGAGGACCTGGGTTCAATCCCCAGCACCCACATGGCAGCTAAGAACCATCTGTAACTCCAATTCCAGGAGAACTCCAGTTCCAGGGGAATCCGACACCCTCTTCTGACCTCCGCAGCATTGCACGACACGGGTGCACAAACCTAAATGCAAACAGTACATTCATACACATACAAAAATAAATAAAAAAAAATTAAAAAAACTTTCAGGATAATTTGGCCTTTTTTTTTTTTAAGCTCTTTGCAACCTTTAGGAGTCTCCTTTAATTCTCAAATAAAAAGACAGGAAGAAAAACAAAGCTCTTAAAGTAAACTTCATTCACACTTTCATCCATGAATGGTTAATACTTTAAGTTCTCTCAAACTCATATTCCCTTATATTCCCTCCACACTGATAAAGCAGTCCTACAGCAATAAAAAGACCACTTTATATAAGTAAGTTTTCTAATATACTTCTCAAACATTGTTCATATAACAAAATTTCCCCTGTCCTTGAAAACAAAAAAAAAGTCAAAGCTTGGCACTACTACTGTCTTAGGGGACTGGAGATACAAGGAAGCCCAGTGGCAGATGCTCTGGGATAAAGTATCCTGTCTTTAAATATTCCTCAGCCTAATATCAACTCTTTATGAAGCTACTTAGAGGTTGCTGAATTTAAGACAATATCAGTAAGTACTATTTTTTATCAGAAAATTAACATTCAAACTGTTAAAAAGTAGTTCACTCATGAATTAGAATCTTCACTACAGGAAATATATACTTTAAGAACATCTAGGGGCTGGAGAGATGGCTCCTGGTTAAGAACGACTACTGCTCTTACAGAGGTCCTGGGTTCAATTCCCAGCACCCATATGGCGGCTAAGAACTGTCATTAAGCTGGACATGGAGGCGCAAGCCTTTAATCACAATCCAGAGGCAGAGGCAGAGGCAGGCAGATCTCTGAGCTCAAGGCCCGTCTGGGTCTACATAGCAAGTTCCAGGCTCGCTGAGGCTGCAGGGTGACCTTGTCTCCAAAAAAAAAAACAAAAAAAAAAAAACTAGTAAAAAATTCTAAGTATAAGATTAATCATTAATTTTTAAAGAATGTACCATTTAAATTCTCCCCTGTATCATAATAACTGAATTTTTAAAAACCACATGCTAACATCTCATATGCTGTAAACTCTAGATACAAAAAGCAGCCTCATCTTCTCAATGTACATTAACCACCATCACACTGTCACCTTAGTGACACACCATATCACACATCAGAAGAAACAGTGCAGTTTTGTAGTTTTGAAAAGTAGCAAATAGGAGCTACAGAGATGGCTCAGCAGACAGACACATCTTGCTTTCCAGAGGACCTGAGTTAAGTTCCCAGTACTCATACCAGGCAACAGAACTACCTACAACTCCAACTACAGGGGATACAAACCCTTCTGGATCCCATGGGCAGCTGTGCACGTAGCATAAATTCATATACACACACGCACACACGGCATTGCATGACACAGGTACACCAACCTACATGCAGACAGTACACTCATGCACATAAAAAATAATGAAATAAAGAAAAAAAAATTTTTTTAAAGAAAAATGGCAAATATATACAAATATATAGAAGTACTAATTTTTGTTTGTCTTTTTGAGACAGGGTCTCCCTGTAGCCCCAGCTGTCCTGGAACTCACTCTGTAGACCAGGCTGGCCTTGAACTCACAAATATCCACCTGCCTCTGCCTCCCAAGTGCTAGGATTAAAGGCGTGCACCACCACGCCCAGCTCTGGGCTTAGATCTTTCTTTTTTTTTTTAATTAATTAATTTATTTATTTATTTATTCATTCATTCATTTATTTATTATTATTTTTTGTATGTGTATAAATGTACTGTCTGCATGTAGGTTTGTGCACCCGTGTCATGCAATGCCTCAGAGGTCAGAAGAGGGTCTCGGATTCCCCTGGAACTGGAGTTTTCCTGGAATTGGAGTTACAGACGGTTCTCAGCCGCCATGTGGGTGCTAGGGATCGAACCCCGGTCCTCTACAAGAGTAGTCGGTGCTCTTAACTGCTAGGCTATCTCTCCAGAAGTACTAATTTTTTATGCTGGGTGTGGTGGCACACACCTTTAATCCCAGCACTTGGGAGGCAGAGGCAGGCAGATCTCTGTGAGTTCAAAGCCAGCCTGGTCTACAGAGCGAGTTCCAGGACAGCCAGAGTTCCAGGGAGACCCTGTCTCAAAAAGCCAAAAAAAAAAAAAAAAAAAAAGTACTATTTTTTCCCCTTTTTAAATTAAAGGCCACCACACAAAACTTGATGATTGACTCTCTCAGTCAAGTTTTTAATACCCCATTCTACAAGGCTCCTACTCACATATTGTTGGCTGGACATCTTTTACAAAAGACTTCAGCCTGGTAAGTATTTGTAGTCTTGATTTAGGGGGCATTCTAAGGCTTTTCTTCCTACTTCTTTATTGGGGGAAGGGCTGTCCTTGAGACAGGGTCTCCCTATAACCTTGCTGGTCTAAATCAGGCTGGCCTCAATCTCAGAGATTCACCTGCTTCTGCTTCCTTTGCCTGGGATTAAGGGTGTGAAGCACTGCACCCAGCTTCTCCCTACTTAGAAGCTAACAAGTAAATTGTTATTTATTATATTACAGACACAAGTTTTAAATACTAGACTGTTCTACACTCTTATGGAACATGTGATTCACTTTTAGGGAATGCTCTCTTGAAGTCTCTCCTCCCAAACACAGACTACCTAAACTATTATCAATATTCCCAGTTATACATTAAATATACTTTTTTTTTGGGGGGGGGTCTTTTTCGAGACAGGGTCTCCATGTAGTCCCAGCTGTCCTGGAACTCACTCTGTAGACCAGGCTGGCCTTGAACTCACAAAGATCCACCTGTCTCTGCCTCCCAAGTGCTAGGATTAAAGGCGTGCGCCACCACGCCTAGCTACATTAAATATACTTTTGTTCTAACAGTCAGTTATTATGGAAATGTAAGTTGCTAGAAAAGCTTTTATTTAGCTCAAAGTTAATGTAACAATGCTTTTTAAACGTAAGAATTTGCAAATTAACTGAGGTTAAAAAATTCTTGTACTATGTTTATGGAAGTAATAAAAACACAGTAATAATATCATTTTTATATATTATAATCTAAAAAAATAAATATTATAATCTATATGAACTAAATTAAGTATTTTCCAGTCAATACCAGTATCATCCAATAACAAGGTGGCCGACTTAAAGGAGTACATTTGGCTAACTCTTTAAAAGGAACAGTATGAAAATTCACTTCCAAAAGCCTTGG
Source organism: Rhizomys pruinosus (assembly GCA_009823505.1). Classification (NCBI taxonomy): domain Eukaryota; kingdom Metazoa; phylum Chordata; class Mammalia; order Rodentia; family Spalacidae; genus Rhizomys; species Rhizomys pruinosus. Next base: position 544,457 of record VZQC01012821.1, read on the forward strand.
AATAAAAAGCACCCATATTAACAGTCAGTCAGTCAGTCAGTCAAACTTCAAGTAGCTGAAACTCAGTGAACAAGAAGTTGCCTTGTGTCTATACACATGGACAAAGCATGTGGAGAGACAGAAGACAGAGAAAATACAATGCAATCAGCTCCCAATTTAAAAGTCACTATGGCAGGGCTGAAGTATAGTACAGTTTCAACAGAATGGCCTTTTCCACAGACAACGCTTTAAGCTGCATACTGCAGCTGGTCAGCAGTAGGAAATGTTTGCTGAGTCAGGAAGGCTACCTAATTCTTTTTTTTTTTAATGTTTTTTATTATTATTTATTTTTGTATGTATATGAATGTACTGTCTGCATGTAGGTTTGTGCACCCATGTCGTACAATGCCGCGGAGTCAGAAGAGGGTCTCAGATTCCCCTGGAACTGGAGTTCTCCTGGAACTGGAGTTACAGACGGTTCTTAGCCCCCATAATACATACAATCAGATTCACTGGTAAACAGGAACTGGAGACTGGAGTAGCACTTTGAAAAAACTCCTTTAAGACTAACAAGAAGAGTCAATGGGACAGCTGGAAATGTTTGTTAAGTTACAGCAGGAAGGCACCTCTAAGAAAAATCTAGGGCTGGAAAGATGGCCTAGAGGTTAAGAGTGCCGACTGCTCTTGCAGAGGACCTGGGTTCGATCCCCAGCACCCACATGGCGGCTGAGAGCTGTCTTTAACTCCAGTTCCAGGGGAATCCGATGCCCTCTTCTGACCTCCGTGGCACTGCACGACACGGGTGCATAGACTTGCATGCAAGACAGAACGTACATTCATACACATAAAGAATAAATAAAATTTAAAAAAAAAAAAGAAAAATCTAGAGCACTAAGTAAATATTCTTTTTTAAATCCTCCATAAAAACTACCCAAATACCAATAATCATAAAATCAATTAGTTAAAACATGGATGTGATTACTAGTGAACTAAAGAATTCTGAGAGCTTTCAATGAAAGGTAACAGCTGTAAGCTAGTGCCCCAAACCCTAACCACCATAAGTGATGGTACAACTACACCACCAGTACAAAGAAGGCAGAGCAATAGGGAAAACTGTCACAACTTTGAGGCCAGCCTAGTCTACATAGTAATGGACTACAGAGTGACATCCTGCCTCAGAAAGCACACCCGAAAACTCAACACACACACCGCATAAAGTAGAGCCAGAGTGACCTTCTGGTAGAAAAGGAGAACTGGAAAGAGGCAGTCAGAGAGTGGCTTGATTTACCAGATCTGCTGCACGGTCAGCCTCCGGTCAGCCTCCTCCGACAGCTCTATGGCATCAGCCAGCAGAGTTCCACCCCCTCAAACACAGAAAAGAAGGCTCTAAAGATCACAACAAGTACTAAAAGGACACTAACCCACCAGCCTAAGCAGGGCTAAGCGGGCAAAAAGCACAGCTCCTTACTACTTGAAAGGGTCTCTTCAATCTGATAAAGAAAAAAAACCAAAGTCTTCTTGCCAGGACTCCAATTCATACTCACTATACTGAAGCCTGTCAAGACACTTTACCCACAAACACCAAAAGTGAACCCAGGTCCTCCTATTTGGAAGAAAAGTACATGATGGCAGAAAAAAAGCTCTGGCTCCTAAGTAGACAATAAGGATTCAAGGTATTTACTACAAAACTATAAAACAAAGCCATACATGACCTTAAAATAATAAAACATCAAGAACAATTATTCTTAGAGCTGGAGAGCTAGTTTGGTGGTTAAGAATGAGCACAGGCTGATCTTGCAGAGGATCCAGGGCTAAGCTAAGCTCCCAGCACCCACACAGTGGCTCACAATGGTCTAACTCCAGTTCCAAAGGATCCAACACCTCTGGTCTCCAAGTACATGGTGCACTTCCATACTTGCAGGCAAAACATTCACACACACATAAAAACAAATTTAAAGAACAATTACTCTACATATAAGATTTTTTAAAAAACTTTCTTAGTGAAGGGTAAATATGTATTGCATACCCCAACCGTTTAGTCACTTAAAGTCATTATTATACTACACTGCTTCTGGATCCCAGTGTTTTTTTATCACTAAAACAAACTCAGTCCATTTTCTATGTCTCCACTCTGTGTGTGTGTGTGTGTGTGTGTGTGTGATCTAGTAGTCTTCTGCCATAGTTTCAAATGATGTACATGTAAAGTATATATACATACAAAACACAAATACCTGGGAGTTAATGGCTATACATGACATCAATAAGGAATTCTGCAGTTCTTCTAATTTTGGGAAATGAAGAGAAACTGTCCAAAGTTAATGGGTCAGAAAAGTGTTTTCAATAAATTTAAAAGTTTTAAATAAATTGTATAAAATGTTCACTAATAAAACTTTACTTGTTTTCATCTTTCTAGAAAGACTGTCTTGGGCTGGATAAATGGCTCAGGTTAAGAGCACTGACCGCTCTTGTAGAGGACCTGGGTTTAATTTCTAGCACCCACATGGCAGCTAAGAACCATCTTAGGCCAGGCGTGGTGGCTTAAGCCTTTAATCCCAGCACTCGGGAGGCAGAGGCAGGCAGATCTCTGTGAGTTCAAGGCCACCCTGGTCTACACAGCAAGCTCCAGGCCAGCTGGGACTAAAGAGAGACCCTGTCTCAAAAAGATTAAAAAAAAAAAAAAAAGACTGTATAGTTGTTGTTTTAAGTCGTAAAATACAGCAATAAACTTAGTGATATTCCTTTCCGGGGTTGGAGAGATGACTCTTGCAGAGGACCAGAGTTCGATTCCCAGCACCCACATGGCAGCTAAGAAGGGTCTTTAACTCCAGTTCCAGGGAATCCAACACCTTCTTCTGACCTCTGCAGCACTGCACAAAACAGGAGCACCTACCTACATGCAGACAGTACATCATACACATAATATAATAAATAAAAAAAATTTTAAGTGATATTCCTTTCCCTTAAAAAAAAAAAATTTTTTTTTTTGTCTTTTTGAGATAGGGTCTCCCTGTAGCCCCAGCTGGCCTGAAACTCGCTACATAGACAAGGCTGGCCTTGAAGTCACAGAGATCCGCCTGCCTCCCAGGTGCTGGGATTAAAGGTGTGCACCACCTGGCACACAGGCAGAGGCAGGCGGATCTTTGTGAGTTCAAGGCCAGCCTGGTCTACAGAGCAAGTTCCAGGACAGCTGGGGCTACAGGGAGACCCTGTCTCGAAAAGACCAAATAAATAAATAGATAGGTACATACATACATACATACATACATACATACATACATAAATATAGGTGTGTACCACCAGGCCCAGCTACAAGTTTCTTTTTTAATTTTACTTTTAAATGTATCAAACTGAATGATTAAAGCTTAATAAAAAGTACAAATCTGAATTAAAGATGTGGGTTACACATGGGCTAAAGAATGCAAGAGTTGGTAAGGGGGAAAATATTGTACATATACCAGTAGGTCACAGGAACGACATGTATTGTCTGGGGACACTGAAGAGTTAGTGATAACAGAGTAAATTCCCTTCTTCCATGGAGCTTCCACTCAACCACAAGGACAGCAGAGAGCCAATCAACAAATGTATAAATTCATGTGCTGATGGATGGGTACCAGCAATGAAGGAAAAGTATCACAAATCAAGAAAGAGACAAGATAAGTGAGGGCAGAAAGTAGCCAGCTCTCACTGAGCAACCTCTGTGTCCATCACTTGTACACATCTGATCCTCACCAGTCATGAACTAGGCACCACTATGTGGTTCCAACTTTAAAGAGAAACTGAGGCTGAGTGTGCTCATCAGGACACACAGCAGTTGTACCAATCACACTCTGTCAGCACACATATTCCTAGGTGGCCTTGTTTGTTCTTTCTCCTCAAGGCCAACAGTAGGGGCAGAGGCAGAATTCTGATACTGGGTAGGGTGATCTATGGAGGTCTTAGGAGTGACTCCAGGGCCTTCACTGAGGCACTCTTAGAACCCAGCTGGCTGGTGCCCTTTGCCACAGGGCTGTTGCTCTGGCTAGGACTGTACAGCAACCACCCCAGCACTCAGAGATTTATACCAATGATTTGGTGGTTTGAATGAGAATGTCCCCCATAAGCTCCCAGTATCTGGACACTTTTCTCCCAAGTAGGTGGCACTGTTCTGGGAAGTTTTAGGAGGTGCATGTGGCCTTGCTAGAGGAAGTATGTCACTGGAACCCTTGACAGATTTCCTCTCTCTCTGCTTCCTGTATGACTTCTTGAAGATTTGATTACTTGGTTTTCTGCTCCAACCACCTCTGTTAACATGCCTCCCCCACTATTATGGACTGAAATGGATGCTTAAATAAACTCTTCCTTCTGTAAGTTGCCTTGTCCACCACACATTATCACGTGAAGCAACTGAAAAGTAAATAACACAAATAGCCAATTTTTAAATTTTTTTTTAATTTTATTTATTTATTTATTTATGTGTATGAATGTACTGTCTGCATGTAGGTCTGTGCACAGTGCCTCGGATGTCAGAAGAGGGCGTCGGATTCCCCTGGAACTGGAGTTCTCCTGGAATTGGAGTTACAGACGGTTCTCAGCCGCCATGTGGGTGCTGGGGACCAAACCCAGGTCCTCTGCAAGAGCAGTCGGCGCTCTCAACTGCTAGGCCATCTCTCCAGCCCAATCTTTTTTTTTTTTTTTTTAAAGTCTTTCTGAGACAAGGTCTCCCTATAGCTCAGCTGGCCTGGAACTCACTCTGTAGACCAGGCTGGCCTTGAACTCATAGAGATCTGCCTGCCTCTGCCTCCCAAGTACTGGGACTAAAGGCGTGAGCCGCCACACCTGGCTTAAAGACAGTTCTTAGCTGCCATGTAGGTGCTGGGAATCGAACCTGGGTCCTCTACAAGAGCAGTCAGCGCTCTTAACTGCTGAGCCATCTCTCCAGCCGCATAGCCAGTGTTTACTTCTGAACCTGCACCATGGGTACAAGGATGACAGGGGAATCACTCTGTCCCCTTAATGTTGGGGAGATACCCTGAAGGGTGGGAGCTGGGACCATGGCCAGACATCTACCTACAGTGGTTTTTCTCATGGGATCAACTGGCTTCCTTAAAAGATAAAGGCAAGCCAGGTGTGGTGGCACATGTGTTTAATCTCAGCACTCAGGAAGCAGAGGCAGATGGATCTCTGTTGAGTTCAAGGCCAGCCTGGGTCTATATATGGAGTTCCAGGCCAGCTGGGGCTACAGGGAGACCCTGTCTCAAAAAGAGGGAGGGAGGGAGGGAGGGGAGGGAGGGAGGGAGGGAGGGAGGGAGGGAAGGAGGGAGGAAGAGAGAGAGAGAGAAAAGAGAGAAAGAAAGAGAGACGAGATAGAGAGAGAGATAGAGAAAGAAAGACAGAGAGAGAAAAAGATAGAGAGAGAGAGAGAGAGGGATGTAGGGAGAGAGATAGGGAGGGAGAGAACATGAGTTAGGGAGGGAGGGGTGTAAGATTCCATGGGGAGGGGATTCGGGAGAAAGGGGGGACAGGGGGTAAGGGGTAGAGGGAGGTAGAAAGGTAGAGGGAGGGGGAAGGAGGAATGGAGGAAGGGAGGGAGGGATCAGAGATAGAGAGACCCAGGAAGAAGTGGTATTACCTAGCTTCAGAAGTCACATGCTGCAACCCTTTACCATGTTCTAAATTCATTAGGAGAGTTATGATCACTGACCACACAGGGAGGGAATCACACTCCATTTTTAGTTATGAGCCATGTTTTCAAACTACCAGGGGACTCAATTACTTTAAATTAAATTTAAAATAAAATCCTTTTAGATATATTTGGGGTAATTTGTAAAACCATAGTGATCAGTTTCTAATACACATCTATTAATAGTACGGAGTTCTACACTTTGTTTAAAGACTAGAGTAAGAAATACAGAGGGCTAGAGCAAAAGGACTCACATTGAACAGTCTGGTGTCAACCACTAAAGGAAAGAGAAATATTCTGAATAAGCAAAAAAAACCTCGTGTCTAGCTCAAAGTAGTTTCTCAGTTTTTTTTAAATTCCTCCCCTCTTTTTTTTGTCGTTTTGAGACAAGTCTCCTGTAGCCCCGAGCTGGCCTGAACGCACAGAAATCTGCTTGCCCTCTGCCTCCTGAGTGCTGGGATTAAAGGCATGCCCAACTAATGTTTCACTTTTTTAAAATTTAAAAAAAAATTCGGCTGGGCATGGTGGTGAACACCTTTATTTCTATCATTGGAGAAGGAGAGATAGAAGGATCTCTGTGTTCAAGACCAGACTGATTAGTTTACAAAGTGATTTCCAGGACCTCCAGAGGTACAATGTGAACCCGTCTTGAAGAAGAAAAAAAAATTATGGCGCTGGAGAGATGGCTCAGCAGTTAAGAGCACCGACTGCTCTTACAAAGAACTTGGGTTCAATTCCCAGCACCCACATAGCAGCTAAGAACTGTCTCTCAGCCAAGCATGGTGGCACACGCCTTTAATGCCAGCACTCGGAGACAGAGGCATGCAGATCTCTGTGAGTTTCCAGCCAGCATGGTCTACAAAGTGAGTTCCAGGCCAGCTGGGACGATAGGGAAACCCTGTCCCCACCTCAAAAAAAAAAAAAAAAAAACCAAAGAAAGAAAAATTATGAGCCATCTTTTTCCCATGTTTTACTCCTGAAACTAAACCAAATCTAGAAAGTTTTAAAAAATGCCCAAACTAACTGCTTTCTAAAAATATAAAATAAACTCTAGCAAGTATTTTTATAAACTAGCATTTCATTTCACTTGAGTCAACCATTCAAATTCTCAATCATAGCCGTCCAAACTCTTACTCGCCTATTTATGAACACATGTTCCTTTTTAAAGCAGTGACTACTTCCACAGACTTTACACAAAAGCTAGTGCTGATAAGCTACTGCGTCTTATCACAAGAACAAGCTCTTTATGAAGCCCTAAGAATCCCTTTTAAAAGAGGAAATAAAGAAAACAAAAGGTCTTCACCATCAACAGATTGTTAATGGCTTTATTCTCATCTGTTCAACAGATCTGAAAACCTATCATGTTCCAGATGTTATATGGGAACTTATCCAGACAAAAACTTAAAAACTCCTGTATAGCATGGTACTATGGAAAAAGAAAATAAGAAAAATGCAAACTGGAAAGCGTATGACAAGAGTCTGAAGAGCTGGCTCAGTGGGTTAAGAGCACTGGCTACTGGCACAGAGAACCTATTTAGTTCCCAGCACCACCTGAGTGCTAACAGCTGTTTGTAACAGTTTCAGGGGATCTGATGTCCTCCTCTCTGGCTTCCTTGGGCACTGCACAACAGAGATACATTTACATGCATGCAGGCAATACACACACAAAAAAATAAATTAAATAAATAAATAAAGTATGATGGTAAGTAACAAAACATAAAAATAGGAAGCCAAGTAACAAAGCATAAAAATAGGAAGCCATTCCTGGACTCGCATGCTAACTAAGCAGGTATTTAAGGTGGTGTATGCTACCTAACCACCAGCTTGGCGAATCATGGCACCTTTTTCAGGGTTATTACCACTCAGAAAAAAATAGATTACCCCATATAAATAACTCCTGCACCAAAACTTAAAATGTTATTCTCTAAATATTAAAGAGCAATAGTAGCCTCTTTTTTTAAATAGAAATCCTGTTGGGTGTGGTGGCACACACCTTTAGTCCCAGCACTTGGGAGGCAGAGGCAGGCAGATCTCTGTGAGCTCAAGGCCAGCCTGGTGTACATAGACAGCTCCAAGACAGCTAGGACTTAAAGGGAGACCCTGTCTCGAAAAGACAAAAAAAAATTACAAATCCTACCTGGACTTTTTTTTAATAGTTTTCATTGCATGTGTATGTATGTAAGTGCACCCATGTAATGAAATGGCCATGGGGGCCAAAAGAGGGCACTGGATCCTCTGGAACTGGGAATTACAGACAGTTGTTAGTCACCATGTGGGTGCTGAGAACCAAACTCAGGTCCTTTGTCAGAGTATCAAGTATCCTTAACCACTGAGCCATCTCTCCAGCCCCTTGGATTTTCTGTTTTGTTTTGTTGTTTTCTTTTTGAGCCAGGGTCTCCCTGTATTCCCAGCTGGCCTGGAACTCACTATGTAGACCAGGCTGGCCTTGAATTCACAAGAGATCCACCTGCCTCTGCCTGTGCTGAGATTAAAGGCACAGGCCACCACACCCAGCTTTAAATTATATTTAAGGCTTAAAAAAAAAAAAAAAAAAAACAATTATATATATATATATATATTAAATGAATTGTGATGTGTGATTACAAATCAAAACCAATGAATTTGTGCAACCTAAAATGTTGAGCATTTTTTCTCGCACATGCAATTTATTTTAAGAAAAATTTGACCTCAAAAAGATCTAAAAAAAAAAAAAAGCATGGTATATTTTATTTAATCAGGACAGAAACAAAATTATTTCAAGTATCTTTCAAGAAAAAAAACTTGCATCACTCAAATGAAATATTTTCTACTGCATCAGTATGAAAAATAAAATGTAAACTTTTTAGCTTTGTTCCCCAAAATTCTTCACCCCAACCACATTTTTTTCCTCTATCAGACCAGTTCCTATAAATCTTTTTTTTTAATTAATTTTATTTATTTCTGTATGTGTATGAATGTACTGCCTGAATGCAAGTCTGTGCACCCGTGTCGTGCAATGCCGCGGAGGTCAGAAGAGGGTCTCGGATTCCTCTGGAGCTGGAGTTCTCCTGGAATTGGAGTTTCAGACGGCTCTCGGCCGCCATGTGGGTGCTGGGGATCGAACCCGGGTCCTCTGCAAGAGCAGTCGGCGCTCTTAACCGCTAGGCCATCTCTCCAGCCCCCTATAAATCTTTAATGGATTCATCAGAATCCAAATCATAGGCCTCAAAATAATGGCACAAAGCATAAAATTCATGCAAAATAACCAGTGTAACTCCAATGCCTAATGAATAAAATACCCCAATATACAAAAATTGAATCTTAATGATATAAGAAATGTAATTTATGTATTGGGTAACAAAAACTTTCAATTATGTAAATGACATGATTTTAAAGTTTAAGCCTCATAACATACAGAACCAATAAAATTTGGAACATTAACATAATGTCCAAGATCTATCAGTTTCTCAAACAAAAAGAAATGCAAACAAATGCACCTTCAAACTTACATTAATTAATAATATGGTAACAATAATTAGCTGGGAAGGGAAGATGATAAAACAGTAATAAAACAACTGCTTATGAGGTATTCTTACTATTGCCCCATGAAGAATCTGAGAAGTGAAGCATCAGGCTTCTGTTTTCATGGTTATCATTGTATTTTGTCTTTAATATCAGAGGCCAAATCCCTTCTATTTACCTTTTTCCATTTTGTCTTGAGAGAAGAAGACCACCTAGTAATTTCCCTACCTAGAAACAGCAAATTCCCTTCATAACCTTTAGCCCTCCAAGCATCTAATTTGAAGTGATACACTGTTCCTTCCAGTTAACTATTCTTTTTTTTTTTTTTTGTCTTTTCGAGACAGGGTCAGAAGAGGGTGTCTTATTCCCCTGGAACTGCAGTTAAAGACAGTTCTTAGCCGCCATGTGGGTGCTGGGAATCGAACCTGGGTCCTCTGCAAGAGCAGTCGGTGCTTTTAACCGCTGAGCCATCTCTCCAGCCCCACTTTTGGTCTTTTTTTAAGACAGGGTCTCCCCATAGCCCAGCTGTCTTGGAACTCACTCTGTAGACCAGGCTGGCCTTGAACTCACAAAGATCTGCCTGCCTCTGGCTCCCAAGTGCTAGGATTAAAGGTGTGCACCACCACACCTGGCCAGTTAATTATTCTTATCTTTACAAAACAAATGACAACAAAAAACTCTACACTGCACCTTCATCTTTACTGCAGAGTGGAAGGATTAATTATACACTAAACTTGTATAACCATCATTATGGATAAGCTACACAACTCTGCATTTGATCCAATCTTTTTGGTTCTCTTCCATTCACTAACAGATTCTTTAAAGGGGGGGTCATGAGGGCTGGAGAGATGGCTCAGAGGTTAAGAGCACCGACTGGTCTTGTAGAGGACCAGGGCTCAATTCCCAGCACCTACATGGCAGCTAAGAACCATCTTTAAGCCAGGCGGTGGCTCATGCCTTTGATCCTAGCACTTGCAAGGCAGAGGCAGGCAGATCTCTGAGTTCAAGGCCATGTGTCTATAGAGTGAGTTCCAGAACAGCTGGGCTATGGGGAGACTCTGTCTTAAAAAAGACCAAAAATGGGGCTGGAGATATGGCTCAGCGGTTAAGAGCACTGACTGCTCTTGCAGAGGACCCAGGTTCAATTCCCAGCACCCACATGGCAGCTAAGAACCGTTTTTAACTGCAGTTCCAGGGGAATAAGTCTTCTGACTTCCGCAGCATTGCACGACACAGGTGCACCAACCTACATTCAGACAGTACACTCATACAAATAAAAAATAAAAAAAAATTTTTTAAACCAAAAATAAAATACATAATTGATCATGAAAATGCTGCCTATAATCACATTCATATTCTTAACTTTCTTTTTTGCTATCTTTTTAAAGTCAATTTAGCTGGATATAAAATTATTAGGTTTCCCTTGAATACATTAAATGTTACTCTACTGCCTCTGCACAAAGATTTGCTATTTAAAAAAGAAAGATCTTAGTATTTTCCTCCTCAATAAGGACTTGGATCCTTTTGTATAGATATCCAAAGAATGTTTTCTTTATAATCTAGCTTTGGGGGTTGAGATGTAGTTTATTTGCTTGTTTATACAGGGTCTTCCTTTGTAGCCCGAGCTGACCTCGAACTCTATACAGACCAAACTGGCCTCAAGGGAATCCTCCTGCATCCATCTCAGTGATGTAGGGAATACAACTATGTGCCAATCTGCCTGGCCTTGTCCACATCACTTCATCCAGTTACACACTGTACCTTTTCCTCCCATGCTGTACTTCTCCCGAAGTTTAATGGCAAAACTTTTCAGTTTCAAAAATGTTCTTGAATTGGACTTGTTACTGCTAAGCTTGTGACTTTAGTTCTTTTTATAAAAAAGTATTTTTATTTTATGTGTATGAATGTAAAGACTGTATGGATCTAAATGCACCCCTGTCATGAAGGGTCAGAAGAGGGCATGAGATACCCTGTAACTAGAGTTATGGATGGTTGTTAACTGCCATGTGGGTGCTGGGAACCAAACCCAGGACTTCTTCAAGAAGAGCCAGTGCTTTTAACCGCTGAGCCCATCTCTCCAGCTCCTGTGACTTTAGTTCTTTAAAGACTATTGTTTGCATGTTGATACTTTGCCTTTGTTTGTCACTTTCTCTGGAATGTCTCTGTATTTGGTTGTTTCTCATTCAAACATTTTCTACCAGCCACATACTTATCTGAATAAATGTTCACTGAAGTTTAATCTTTTTAAAAAATTTTTAATTTGAGTGTGCATATAAACACAGGAGACAGGGTCTCACATATTCCACGTTTGCCTCCAATCTGCTATATCAGAGGCTGACCTTGACCTTTTAACCCTCTGTTCCTCCTCCTTCTAATTCCCAAGTGCCAGGATTATAGGCACACACCACCACAGATAGCTTACATTGTGCTAGGAATACAACCCAGGGCCTCAAGCATGCTAGACAAGTAATACCAATTAAGCCCTGGTTAATATTTTTTCCCTTTTCTTTCTCCTTCCTACACTATCAGCAACTTTTAGGTTTGCCTTAGCTAGCTTTGTGTTGCTCTTTCATACTTCTATCATATCATTCCTCTAGATTTCTCAGGGTTTGTTCTAAAATAATTAGATTCTAATGTATTTTACACACATTTTCTTGTGCTACACTTTATTGCCTACATAATATTTTGTTCCTTACTCCTTTTTTCTTTTTAATAAGATTTTTAAAGATTTATTAATTTTCTGTGTGTAAGTGTCTGGCCTGCAAATGTGTATGTGCACCACGTAGTGCAGAGGGAGACCAAAAGGTGCTGGATTCCCCTGCAACTGGAGTTACAGATGAACCAACATGTGGGTAACTAGGAACCAAGCCTGGGTCCTGTAAAGGAGCAGTAACCACTCCTAGTAACTTTTCCTTAATTCTTTTTTTTTTTTTTTTTTTTTTGTCTTGTTCGAGACAGGGTCTCCCTGTAGCCCCAGCTGTCCTGGAACTTACTCTGTAGACCATGCTAGCCTGAACTCACAAAGATCTGCCTGCCTCTGCCTCCCGAGTGCTAGGATTAAAGGCGTGTGCCACCACACCCGGCTCTTCCTTAATTCTTATACAGATTCTCCAGCACCCAAGCACAATGGTACATACAACCTGTAATCCTTGAATTCTGGAAATTGGAGCAAAATATGAAGTTCCAAAGCCAGACTTGGCTATAGGAGTTCCAGGCCAACCTGTGCTACAAAGCAAAAGCCTGTCTCAAAACAGTAACAAGGGAAGAAAAAGAAAAGAAAATCTGGAATTAACTGTAATCCTTTGCATACTGATAATTATATGCAAAATTTAAGAATTATTAGGGGTGAGCAGAAAGAGTAGAAATAACCTGAGTTCCATCACTGGATCCCACAAGGTGGCAGTAGAGAACCAACTCTCGACCTACACGCACACATTCAGATTCATTCTCATTCTCATTCTCATTCTCATCCTCATCCTTCCTTCCTCCCTCCCTCCCTCCCTCCCTCCCTCCCTCCCTCCCTCTCTTTAAGCTACTGGGAGACTAGAGTAGCTTTCTTCAATAAATATCCTCTCTTCCCTGCTTTCATGAAAGACATCAAAATACAGATTCATAAATGAGCTCTCCCCTGTTTTCACCTTCCCTAATTTTTATTTGACATTTCCTATGTCCACAATGATTCCAAATTGTCCTGATCAATTTGGATTCTATTCCCAGAGGACTCACACTAAGGTGTGGGACTATGGCCTGGAAAGAGCTTTAGTTGGTTTTGAGACTTTCTAGAGCCCACCCCTTCAGTTCCCAGGAACTTCAAAACACCTTTTCAGCTTGCAATACTGTTCTCAAACGTGCCTGCTATGCTTTCCAGGGAGCCTGTGTTAGTGAGCTGATGGCTTTCAGGTCCCTCACAAAACTGCTGGCTTCCACTGCACAAATTCTGATATTACTTAGTATCCTAAAAATTAAAAACAACTTAAGGGCCACCTAGATGAGTCCCCAAGACCACATGGGTCCACACAGAACTGACAACTGCAAGTTGTTCCCTGACCTCCACATGCACCCTGAGGCACAAATAAATGTAATTTTAAAATTCTATAGATAATTATGTAAATTTATTTACTTTTATTTAGGTCTTTAAATAAAGTCACTAATATCTAAGAAATTCAACTTTATAATGTGACTAAAATGCCTTGTCTGTATCAAATGTTCTTTTATATTCTATATACCCAACACAATAATTCACTGTTGCTTCTACTTAAAAATTAGAAAACAGAAGCCAGGTGTGGTGGCACATGTTTTTAATCCCAGTCCTCAGGAGTCACAGAAGGAGGATCTCTCTGAAATTGAAGCCAGCCTGGTCTACATGGCAAATTTCAGACCAGCTAAGGTAAATTCCGGACTAGCTAAGACCTTGAATCAAAAAATAAAAAATAAACAAGAAAGAAAAAGAAACAGCTAAAAATATGAAACAAGTAAAAACATTAAAATAAATGAGAAACTCTTAAACCATCTGAAATTTGTTGAAGCAGACATTGAGATAAAGACATTTGTTTTAACATTAGTTAAGGTGGCAGGAGCTATCCTTTTCATAAATATTCAGTGAGCACTTTCTATGTTCCAAGTACCCAACTAGACACACAGGGAACAAAGACAAGTAAGTCCTAGACTCCTGACCTTGAACTCAGATTAGATTAGGACACAACTCCTCAAAGTAAGTATGTGCAAAATGCCCCAAAACATTAAATAAAAAACATTTGCTAGAACGTGTTAACCCTAGGAAGAGAATATCTTCCATATTATTAGCAAAACAAAGCAGCTGTCACTTTTCACTTAGGCATATCTGAAGCAACTGACATTTTCCTCCAGTGACTGTACGCTACCCACCCACATTTTTCAAAACAGGAGATTATTTTCCTTACTGACCTGGAGTTTTACTTTGAACCTGTAAATTGCCACTGCTAACAAAGAGACCTGTTTTGAAATGCTACTGAGTAAAAACTAGTACATATGATAACCATCTTTCTGAGACTTTTCAGTAAGAGCTTTAAAAGTTTGTAAACTCCATGATGTAAACTCCATGACCCAAGTTACCCTCCTAAGAATGTTAAGAAATTTTGACATACAAGCCGAGTTCCATGAGTATGTATCAGTAATTTTTAAAACTGAGAATATTTTAGGGGCTGGAGAGATGGCCTAGCGGTTAAGAGCGCTGACGCTCTTGCAGAGGACCTGGGTTCGATCCCCAGCACCCACATGGCGGCTGAGAACCGTCTTTAACTCCAGTTCCAGGGGAATCCGACAGCCTCTTCTGACCTCCGCGGCATTGCACGACACGGGTGCACAAACCTACATGCAGACAGTACATTCATACACATAAATAAATAAATAAAAAATATTTAAAAAAAAAACTGAGAATATTTTAAAAATGCCTCCTCAAAAAAAAAAAGACAAAAACAAAACAAACAAAAAATAATGCCTATGAATAAACAGATCTACTTTAAAATTAGAAATGATCATACAACAAGTGGAAAGCTCAAATCAGCACATTTCAAAATACACATTAAAAATAATTCATTTCTTGCCAGGCGTGGAGGCGCACGCTTTAATCCTTAGCACTCGGGAGGCAGAGGCAGGCGGATTCTTTTGTGAGTTCAAGGCCAGCCTGGTCTACAGAGTAGTGAGTGTTCCAGGCCAACTGGGGCTATAGGGGACCTTGTCTCAAAAAGACAAATTCATTTCCCTGGGACTGGGGAGGATGGCATCATTGGTTAAGAACCTCTCTCTTGAGAGGACCCAGCGTTCCATTCCCAGACGACATGGTGGTAAGAACGTCTGTAATCCAGCAGCATGTGGTAAGTCGTGACCATCCAGTTCGAGATCTAACACCTTCTATCTCGAACATCTGCATCATGTGACCAACACGGGGACCAACACCACTGCATGCGATACATAAACCATAACAAGAAATAATATAAGATAAAAATAAATTTAAAATGACTTTTAAAAAATTCATCCTCAAAACCAGTTAGTTGGAGCTCTGAATGGTACTGACATACTGCCAGTCAAATTGACAGAGAACCCCAATTTTAGATTTTGGGTTTTTTTGTTTTTTTTTTTTTTTTTTATTTTTTTGGTCTTTTTGAGACAGGGTCTCCCTGTAGTTCCCAGCTGTCCTGGAACTCACTCTGTAGACCAGGCTGGCCTTGAACTCACAAAGATCCGCCTGCCTCTGCCTCCCGGGTGCTAGGATTAAAGGTGTGCGCCACCACGCCCGGCAGCCAATGTTAGTTTTTGATAAAATGTTTATGATGTAACACTAGTCAGTAAGAATAATCAAAAGCATTTTAACCTGGATGGCTATTTGGTGTGATATAATTTAAATTGGCATGGGGACCGGTGGCAGTAGAAGATAATAAGCAATACTGCTGAGATGTTAGAACTGGGTGTGTTTCCTTACATTTATGTCTGTAATCTCCAGGATTTTTTTCCTTCAGTAATTGCACATTATCTAGTACACAAAAAGAAAAAATAAAACCTTGAAAGCAAAAACAAATCCACTGGATTTATCATCTACTCCCTCCCCAAATTCAAGTTGAGAACAGACAGGTACACAAATGCTCATGCAGAGCAATTCCAAAAAGAGGCAAACTGACAATTTGACCCCAGAAAATTCAAATGGACATACCACCTCATTCTTCCCATGATCCAGAATGTAGTATGACTGAAGAAATTGGGCCCTATAAATGTAGAGGTCTGATATTTATTTGGAGACAGGATCTCACTGTGCAGCCCTAGAACTAGATATGTAAACCAGACTGGCCTCTGACTCAGATCTACACGCCTCCTCTACCTCCCTCGTGCTGATATTAAAGGCATATGCCACCATGCCCAGCTCAGAACTGATTTTTAATTGCATGTGTCTTCCAGTTTCTATGACCAATGGAATCTAATTTTTCTGTAATGAGTATGCAGTGTTTCTGTGATCATTCGAAGCATGAAAATTTTACCCTTAAAAAATCCATTTTAAAATAAGCTATGAAATCTAAAATTTTAAGTGGTTTATGTGCTTAAAAGTCACATATATGAAAGAATGAAATATGAATGACACTGAATGAAATATGAATAAACTACATTTAAAAATAAATTCAAATAGTTATGCATCCTCAAAAAGTTATGGTTCTAAGGCTGGAGAGATAGCCTAGCAGTTGGGAGCATCGACTGCTCTTGCAGAGGACCCAGGTTCGATCCCCAGCACCCACATGGCGGCTAAGAACCGTCTGTAACTCCAATTCCAGGAGAACTCCAGTTCCAGGGGAATCCGAGACCCTCTTCTGACCTCCGCGGCATTGCACAACACAGGTGCACAAACCTGCATGCAGACAGTACACTCATACACATACAAAAATAAATAAAAATTAAAAAAAAGAAGAAAGAAAAAGTAGTTTCGAAAAAAAAAAAAGTTATGGTTCTAAGCCAGAAGCAGGCACAGGCTAAAATTTCCAGCACTTAGGAGGCAGAGGCAGGAGGATCAGGAGGATCAGGATATCAAGTTTGAGGCCAATTTGTACTACATGAGACCCCATGTCAAAGAAGGGGGAAAGAGTGGTGGGGTATGCTCTGGAACCCCTTTTTTCTTGGGGGGGGGTGTTCGTGTATGTGTGCCTATGTATACATGCATGCATGCAGAGGCTAGAAGTTGACATTAGGTATTTTGCTCTATCAGTCTCTTTATATATGTAATATAAAACATTTCTTCTGAAATTGTTTTTATCTGGTAACATACCACAGAGAGAAGAAAAGCAACTTGAAAGTAATTTTCCTGTTACTTGTTAACATATTTTCTTTGTATGGGGCTGGAGAAATGGCTCAGTGGTTAAGAGCACTGACTGCTCTTCCAGAGGACCCAGGTTTGATTCCCAGCACCCACATGGTGGCTAAGAGCCGTCTTTAAGCCGGGCGTTGTGGTGCACACCTTTAATCCTAGCACTTGGGGGTGGGGGGCAGAGGCAGGCAGATCTCCGTGAGTTCAAGGCCAGCCTAGTCTACAGAGTGAGTTCCAGGCCAGCCACGGCCATAGGGAGACCCTTGTCTCAAAAAATGTTTTTTTTTCTTTGTGAATCTAGTCTCCAAAATCACTTGTCCTGTCCATAAGATTTACTTATACACTGAAGTGTAGAGATTGAAAATTACAATATATCTATGTCCATCTATATCTTAACATTCATATATCATGGGGTTTTTGTTTTTGGTTTTTTTTTTGACAGACACTCACTGATTCAGCAAGGCTGGGTGGCCAGTGAGCTCCAGGGACCCTCCTGTCTCTACGTCTTCAGAGCTAAGATTACAACTGTGGGCTACCATACCATTATTTTAAATAGATGCTGGGGATCCAAACTCGAGTCCTCACATTTGCATGCCAAGCACATTACCAACTGAGCTATTCCCCCCTAGCCACTACTATTTCAAAATTTAAAATGACTTGCATGTCACTATTACATAGTTTTATTTTTAGAACTGCTTTAGGAACTAAAGAGGTGACTCTAAAGTTAAGAGCACCACTGGCTGCTCTTGCAGAAAACCAAAGCATGGTTCCCAGCATCCACACAGCCACTAACAACTGTTCTGTTTTGTTTTGTTTTGTTGTATTTTTTGAGACAGGGTCTCCCTTTAGTCCCAGCTGGCCTGGAGCTCACTCTGTAGACCAGCCTAGCCTTGAACTCCCGCGTGCCTCTGCCTCTGAGGTGCTGGGATTAAAGGCGTGCTCCACCACACCCAGGTAACAACTGTTCTTAACTCAAGTTCCAGGGATCTGATGCCCTCTTTTGACATTCCATTCCATGCATGTACTTAAGACACATATAGGGAAAGCATTCATACAAATAAATTTTT
Source organism: Rhizomys pruinosus (assembly GCA_009823505.1). Lineage (NCBI taxonomy): Eukaryota > Metazoa > Chordata > Mammalia > Rodentia > Spalacidae > Rhizomys > Rhizomys pruinosus. The sequence goes on from VZQC01012821.1 coordinate 562,485, forward strand.
ATTTTTTTTATTTTTTTATTTTTGTATGTGTATGAATGTATTGTCTGCATGCAGGTCTGTGCATCCGTGTCGTGCAATGCCGCGGAGGTCAGAAGAGGGTGTCGGATTCCCCTGGAACTGGAGTTCTCCTGGAATTGGAGTTACAGACGGTTCTTAGCCGCCATGTGGGTGCTGGGGATCGAACCCGGGTCCTCTGCAAGAGCGTCGGTGCTCTTAACCGCTAGGCTATCTCTCCAGCCCCTTTTTTTTAATTTTAAATAAAAAACTACTGTATTAGCCAAAGAAGCCCAGTTAAACAAGTTAAAGACTGGGACCAAGTGCTATATAACAAAGAGATTTTCCAAATAATGGTCTATGGGATGTAAATGGGTCCTTTAATCAAGTACACAGAAGAAATCCTGGCTTTGCAGCAGATGCCTTCCAACAGGAGACTTTATGTAAATGTGCATGACATTTCTGAGCCAAGAGTATTTTTTTTCCCCTCTGTCAAATTTAATATTAGGAACAATTCTATAACCAAAATAAACTGGATCCTCGGGAAAATAGTACCCCTGGATAAAAAGACACCACTCATCATTTCAACCTTTAAATAGGAAGAAGGGATGTAGGAAAGACAACCAGGGAGCAGTTACAGTGGAGAAAACAAAGGTGTGCCCCCATTCCCTGCTGGTGAGATGGCTCAGTGAGTAAAGGCTCCTGTCACCGAGCCTGCTGCCTTCCCTCCATTCAAGCCCCAGGACCCACACTGTAAAAGGAGAGAATAGACCCCTGCAAGTTGTCCTCTGGTATTCGTCCTTGCACACACAAATAATCTAACAGAAATATTAAAGGCTTTACTTATTTTGTATGCATGTGTGGGGTCATCATACTTGGAGGCACATGGCTTTACCCACCAAGCCATCTCACCAGCTCTGAAAAGACTTTGTTTTTGTTTTTTTGGACAGGGTCCCCCTGGAACTCACTATGTAGACCAGGATAGCCTAAAACTCAAGAGTTCCTACTGCCACTGCCTCCCAAAGTCAGTATGTCCAAGCTTGGAAAGAGATTTTTATAATGTGGTCTCTGATATGGCATTGAACCCATTACTGTGAATATTATTACCCAAAGTATATGCTATTATTGGTATAGAGGCCTTGAATTCAGTGGTTAAGTATTAAAATAATATATATGTTATATATATGTATCTCCACTAGAACACCAGGTGCTTACATATGCACTCCCTGCTCTAAATAAGATGTTTTCCTAGATACCTAAGCCCAGGGGTCTTCAGAGGCCAAATACTTATAATACTACTCNGTAGGCACTCTTAACCACTAGGCCATCTCTCCAGCCCGAGCCTTTGTTCCTTTTAAACTGCCTCTCTCAGGCATCTGGTCATAGCAATTGAAAGCTGAGTTCACAGAATAATTAAAATGAATAAGAACAACAACCACAATTTAAAAAAAAAAACTGATTAAGGGCTGGAGAGATGGCCTAGCGGTTAAGAGCGCCGACCGCTCTTACAGAGGACCCGGGTTCGATCCCCAGCACCCACATGGCGGCTGAGAGCCGTCTGAAACTCCAATTCCAGGAGAACTCCAGCTCCAGGGGAATCCGACACCCTCTTCTGACCTCCGCGGCATTGCACGACACGGGTGCGCAAACTTGCATGCAGACAGTACATTCGTACACATACAGAAATAAATAAAATTAATTAAAAAAAATTTTTTTTTTTAAGTATCATCAGGAAGGCCACAACTGACCAAAATGTAGAGAATAAGAGACTGTAGTGTGTGTGCCCTGGATAGGACTCCTATAATGCATGGCTCAGGGACCATTGGGGAAGAGGGGGCAGAAAGATTGAAAAGCCAGGGTTGGTGCATGAGCATAAGGAAACAGAGTCCTCCAAGCCTCTGGGAACTTGCTCATATGAACTTATAGCAATGGTGACAGCACACACTAAACCCATGCCAATTCAATCAGACAAAACTCAGCATAGAACTGGGGAAATGGGCAGCACGCCTCAACCTTAGCTGAAGAACTATTGGCAACTGATTACAGCTGGGTGAGGGTGAGCTGAACTTTGAGGGAGAGACTCTATCTAGACAGACTGACCAGACTCCAGTGGATGAACTTCAACTGTGATTACCGCAGAGGAAACGAGAGCTGGTCTTTAAAGGAGAGTCTAGATAGGTTAACTAGACTCTATGGATGAGCCTGCACTGAGGAACACACAGGTACACAAACTTGACTTGCTCGACCTGGACACTTATGACTGCAGGAATAGGCCTTGACACCTATGACAGAAGGCATGAAATCTGAGGGGGAGGAAGTGGCGGTGGCTTAGGGTATGGGGTAGGGACATAAAGATAAGATGTTTTATATGAAATGCACAAAAATTCAATTAAAATGTACATAAAAAAGAAAAATATATCAATGGGGGAGAGGGGAGCCCTAGAATTTAACAAGCACAAGGCAGATGTATACACCTCTACTGGAAATACATCAGTTTGACTTTGGCTTACTGTTCAGCACACAGCTACCCCCCCCCCTTTTTCCTGAGCTTTCCTAATAGGTAAATAATAAGTATGTGTATTTTCCAGGCATGGTAGCAAAAGCCTTTAATTCCAAAGGCAGAAGTGGGCAATCACAGTGAGATCAAGGTCAGCCTCATCTACATAAAGAGACCAGCACAGTTGCTGCAGGGAGACCCTGCCTCAAAAAAAAATTTTTTTTTAAGTTTATGTATTTAAGGAATATGAACTAATGCTTTGGTATAGAACATACAAGTTACTGAAAATGAGTCCATCACCTCACATCATTACCATAAAAATCTATTAAGCTTTAACTACTAGAAAGCCAAATCAATGCCTTCAATGCCTACTTCAAAGTCCTTTCAAGCATCTCTCAATCTGCACTGCCACCCACAAAATGGTATGAGAATGTAAACTACTAATACATTTAACCAACACAGCAAACCCAGTGCCACAAACTACACTGGCAGGAAAAACAAGGCCTAGAGAAATCAGAATATTCATTTTACATATGTATAAGCATCTCAGAAAATGCTTTCAGTGGGAAACTCCTCAAAGCTTTTGTATGTTAAATGTCTATCAGTTGAAGTACAAAACATCCATGTATTATAAAGAGCAAACTACCATATTAACTGATAATGAAAACTGCTAATTGCATGTTTAAAATAATTTTCAAATTGCTAAAAAGAAAAATACTGCTGAGTGTGGTATTACACACCTTTAGTACCAGCACATGAGAGACAGAGGCATGAAGATCTCTGTCAATTTTAGGCCAACCTGGTCTCCATAGTAAGTTCCAGACCAGCCTGGAGATACATGGTGAGATGCTGTCTCAACATAATTAAACAGAAGAAAAAGAGAAATATATAATCACACAATCACATACATACACACACACAAACACACACACACACCCCAAAGTTACATCTTCTTTCTTGGGTTTTTGATTTTTTGTTTTTTTATATTTTATTTATTTATTTATTTATTTATTTATTTATTTATTTGTATGAATGTATTGTCTACATGTAGGTTTGTGCACCCATGTCGTGCAATGCCATGGAGGTCAGAAGAGGGCGTCGGATTCCCCTGGAACTGGAGTTCTCCTGGAATTGGAGTTTCAGATGGTTCTCAGCTGCCATGTGGGTGCTGAGGATTGAAGCCGGGTCCTCTGTAAGAGCAGTAGGTGCTCTTAACCACTAAGCCATCTCTTCAGCCCTTTCTGTTTTTTTTTAGAAGACAACAAATGTTGGTAAGCTTCTTTTTTTTTTTTTTTTTGGTCTTTTTGAGACAGGGTCTCCCTGTAGCCCCAGCTGTCCTGGAACTCGCTCTGTAGACCAGGCTAGCTTTGAACTCACAAAGATCTGCCTGCCTCCTAAGTGCTAGGATTAAAGCTAACTTTTTATTTTTTTTTAACTGGATTCTATTGCATATCTAAATCCGTAGCATTTTCCTGTATTCTAAACTATCTTTCAGAGACCATCTTATTTCCTTTTTAGCTATTTAACAGCATTGAGACCATAAATCTTTCAAGAAAAGCCCCTTGGGAACCCTTTGTCCTGTGTGAGTGTGACCAATTCTAATGACTGAAAACTCTCATAAGAGATTATCTCCCTGTCAGTACCAGTACCAGTCCCAGATCAATCTTTGATATAACTACAACCTCCCTGCACTGGCCTCCCTGGAGAGAGCATTTTTCTTGGTATAGCCATGACTCAACACAGTGCCCATAACAGCCCAGCAAGTGCCAATGTCGAGAAATTGTTTATGCACCAAAAGGTCAAGCTTAAAAAATCTGACAAAAATGTTCATAAACTCTAAAAATGTTCCTATAAATACTCTTGTTTGTCTATGACCATGATGTTTTGCATTAGCCTTATGTTGATTTTAACAGCCAGTCACTAAGCCAGAATGTGTTCCCAGAATACTTATAAACAGGTAAATATACATCTATCTGGTAAGCCTGCAAACATGTTTAAGAAGTATTAGAAATAATTACTCAGTCACTTCTCACTTAAAACACCTACTATTAGAGTCTAGAAAAGGCTAGTCCCTCATGTAAAGTATAAACTAACTTCTAATTTACTTTACATTTAAGCAAGTTTTTCATACAAAATGATATGAAAACACTGTGGGTTTCTTTTTAATAGAAAATAAACTTTATTTATCCGGCCCTCTGAGACAGCATGATCAACAGTCACAGGTCTGCATACAACAGAGTTATGTAAAACAGATTTTAAAACCCTAGTCTAAAAATCAAATAAAAATAAATAAATAAATCCAGGGGCTGGAGAGATGGCCTAGCGGTTAAGAACACTGACTGCTCTTTCAGAGGACCCGGGTTCGATCCCCAGCACCCACATGGCAGCTGAGAACCGTCTTTAACTCCAGTTTCAGGGGAATCCGACACCCTCTTCTGACCTCTGCAGCATTGCACGACACAGGTGCACAAACCTACATGCAGACAGTTCATTCATACACGTACAAAAAAATAATTTTTAAAAAGTCTGAAAAAAAATAATAAATCCAGATCACTGAATCTCACAAAATAGCTATGCCCATACTGTAATTTAATTGATTTATATTACTTTTTCCAGTTACTGTTTTCAAATAATACCTGATTTAAGAACACACAAATTTACAAGTTAGCCACAGTTTATCCATTAGCTATACTATATTTTCACAAGTTTGAACACAGCCACATTCAGAATAATGTCTTTCCATATATCAATAAGATCACCTCAATTAATCATAAAGAAAACACATACGTTCAAAAATGCTTTCACACTGAGTTTCATCTCCAAACAAAAATGGCAAAGGATGAAAAGAAGGGAAAATAGGACACAGATATACGAAGGGAAAGGAACAAGAAAACAATATCCCAGATCACATTTTCTTAAGGAACCATACATACAAGTTTTATACATACATGCTTCTGCCTTCACTTGCCGGTCCTATTAAAATTATCGCAGTAGCATATACTCTCATGAAAGATTTGCTAATATTCTAATAGGGGTACAGGGAGACATATATTTAACAATTAAGGTAAATGCTATTAATTTTTTTTAAAGTTATTTTAATTCTCACCAAAGCATGAACTAGCTTTTAAATCACTTAAGTGCTAAGAATTACTATACTGTATTTGTATTAATACCACTATTATAGATTTTTTTAAATTTATTTTATTTTATTTGCTCTTTTTGAGACAGGGTCTCCCTGTAGCCCCAGCTGTCCTGGAACTCACTCTGTAGACCAGGCTGGCCTTGAACTCACAAAGATCCACCTGCCTCTGCCTCCCAAGCGCTGGGATTAAAGGCGTGTGCCACCACACCCGGCATACCACTATTATAAACTGATTATTAAACTCAGTCAACTTCAATAAATCTCACTTATTAATTCTCCACACTAAATGATGTGAAAGCTCCACCACTCAAAACATTCCATCAGTCAGTCCCCACATTTTCTTATAACCACAGTTCTACTATATTTCCAAACTTGAGTCACCTGTATGCATCGTCTTCTTTCAAGTCTCATATCATCCTGATGGGGTGGGGGAAGGGAGGGAAGAGTCCAGCAGCAAAACTACAACACTGTGTAAAGAAAAACAGATTACAGTAAGATAATATGCAAGACAATTACCCCAATCAAGGAACATTTAATGTAACTACAATCCCCAAAACACATTATCAAATTAATTTCAAATTTATAACTCTGGGTGACTAATAATTATGTTTACTTGAATAATTTTGCTTATATGTTAATCAAAATCAAGTCTACAGAAAATGTAAATTATTAAATTACCAGGGAAAATAAAGTTTTAAAAATGTGTCAAATGACCAATAAACATGTCACAAATTTCTAGGTATCAAGCAAACATGAGTGTTTCAACTTTACATAATTTATCTGAAAGGAAATAACTTGCATTTTATAATCTTGATCAATGCTCAAATCAATATGAATGTGAATTCACTTTTCATAGTGACTACTACCAAAGCAGAGGTAAAAAAAAGTATGTCAATCTACCATCATTATTTGTACATAAAGTTCAGTGTCATTTCTCAAAAGTAATATACCAGGCTCTTTTGCTCCCCGAGTGATCCATTTTTATTTTCTACCATCCCTTCTTATCCTACTGCTTCCAATGTTATTTCATGACTGACCAGGAAATTCCATAATGATTGATGGAAAGTGACAACAGTTTTATTGCAAACGATGAAAACACATGGTAAGAAGACACAGAAAAACACAAGCTAAGATCCAACTTACAGGTGAGTTCAAAAGGTGGAAAGTGACCCCTCACCTAGTAACACAGCTGCAGGACAGACATTAAAGCAGCTGTTTGCTGACAATAAAATGGTATAAAATAATTATCTTTTTAATTTTTAATTTATTTTTGCCTATATGTATGTAAGTACATTATGTGTATGCAATGCCTGTGGAGGTCAGAAAAAGGCATCAAATAGAACTATACTCTAGGGAGTCTGTAACTCTCTAGAACTGGAGTTATAGACAGCTACTAGCCGCAATGTGGGTGCTGCGAGTTGAACCCAGGTCTCAACAAGAGTAGCTCTTTTAATTTTTTTTAGTAACTCAGAAAGACAGATTTTACTTTTTTTTTTTTTTTTTTTCTTTTTTAGACAGGGTCTCCCTGTAGCCCCAGCTGTCCTGGAACTCACTCTGTAGACCAGGCTGGCCTTGAACTCACAAAGATCTGCCTGCCTCTGCCTCCCAAGTGCTAGGATTAAAGGCGTGCACCACCATGCCCGGCCTAGACAGATTTTACTTTTACAAACTGGTGCATTGCATCATTCTACCACTGAGCCATCCATCATCTCCAGTCCTGAGATAAGTATTTTGTTAGTATTTTTTTATCGGTCCTGTGAAATCCACCAAGTACTCCAAATGAGGCCATGTTGTATTATGTCAGCCTCTTTCCCAAGCTAGCTAAAAGGCAATCTACTGAGCTCTAAAGATACTAAGCTGTATGCTAAGCTGAAAAAATAAATTTTAAAATGTTAAAAAAAAATTAGAGAGAGAGAAAAGACAAAACCCTATCTAAGGGCAGAGCCTCCAGACAAGTTCTAAAGTAGCTTGCTCTGTGAGGTGCTCTATATACACAGAGCTGTAATGCCCTACCACTTTACATAATGGTGCCCCCAGTCATCCTCTCTAACTTGTCCTGTTCTCCTGAGTTACCATGCAAAGGTCTTGTTGTCTCAGTAAGGTTCATTTCAGTAAGTTATAGGAAGAAATAAACCAGGCTGAAGTAATTCCCATTAATAACTGCAATTCCCAAGTATACTAATTAGCTCAAATTAATTTCTTACCGATAGAAATCCAAACATTACAAAGTAATAATTTAAAAAAACTAAGTTTGAAGAAAGATATTTTTAGGAAAGTGAGTCATTAATAATGATTTGAATCTCCATTTACTATTCCCAAATATTTTGCTTTTCACTTATTCTTCTACTTTTTTTCTGATGTTAAAAAATGCCAACTTTGTACTCCTAACAGCAACACTTCACTGGATGAGCAACTTGTATCTCATGATAAACCTAATCAAATTTTGATACCTTTTAGAAACATGATCACTACTCATTTAAAAAGTAGCCCTTAGCAAAGGTTAATATAAGTCTATAAGTCACAAAACTTGCTTTTGACTTTTATATCACATAAACCATCATTTATTAAGACATGCAAACCCTACCCCTCCAGAACCTTGCCCTTGGATTACTTAAAGTACTCTGATCATTACTCCCTGTCTCCTTCAGGCCAGCCACTCCTCAAAACAAAAAAAGAAGTTTGCATCTAAGACTTCTATAACAAGGAGATAGCTATTTTTGCAGTCAAGCTATGGGTATGATTTTCTTCCTGAAGAACTTTAAAATACTAGACAATAATTTTTTTTTAATTTCTGGAACAAATATACAGTGAGCTTGTCTTTTTCCACCCATAAGTGGAATTATTCACAAACTATGATGTAAACATGTATGTTCATTAGTATGTAGATAATGAAAAGTATGTACAATCCCTACCAAAGGAACTCTCAACTTTCAATGTCTCAGCTAACAATCTTCCAAAGGCAATATAATGCTCTATGAACAAGCCAAAAACCTAAGCTTAAGTGGCTTTCTGAAGCTAAACTTGCAAACTTCTTTTCAGTTGTCTGAAAAAGCTAAACTCGCGAACTTCTTTTCAGTTGTCTGAAAAATCACTGCATAAAATTAACCTACAGCTTATCTTCAGGGAATAGAATTTTAGTAGGCTATGAAGTACATGTTATACACAAATACTGTTAGTCTCTAAGTGCCTGTCTCTGAGTGAGGGGCTATCAAGATACTTAATTGAAAGCACCAATTTATAAATACAACACTGATGAATAAAATATAACCTGCAAGACTATAAAATGAGTCTAGTACAGATTAAACCAGGAACTAATCAAGTGCCAGACACAAAAAGCATTCTTTAAATTTACAATGTTTTTATAAAGCCAACAAACTAAAAATTGTATCTAATTTCAAAATAAAGCCATAGGAAATTATTACCAAAAAAACATGCGCCAATCATGGCAGCACACATCTTTAATCCCAGTACTCAGGAGGAAGAGGAAGATGGATCTCTGTGGGTTTGAGGCCTAACTAATCTACGTATCAAGTTCTAGGACAGTCAAGGCTACCCAAGGAGATCTTTTCTAAGAGAGGAAGCTACAGAGAGACTAAGTTTTATTAAACTGAGTGGAACTATAGTTATTTTCTCTTACTCTTTAATTTTACCTGTTTTATATATGCCTCACAATTTAAGAAGTTTAACTTATATGAAAAAAAAAAAAAA
>VZQC01012821.1:573297-589884 GCA_009823505.1 Rhizomys pruinosus
AAAAAAAAAATGATAGAGGGAATATACAGCAATCTGTTGTTGGGCCCAAAATTTCCTTGCTAGACCAACAGTATTCCATTTACCTAAATTAAAAAAAAAATTTTTTTTTTTTGGTCTTTTCAAGGCAGGGTCTCCCTTTAGTCCCAGCTGGCCTGGAGCTCACTATGTAGACCAGGCTAGCTTTGAACTCACAGGGATCTGCCTGCTTCTGCCTCCCAAGTGCTGTGATTAAAGGGTGCTCCACCAGGCCCAGCTAAAATATTTTTACAAGTGGGTTGATTACTTATGAGATTTCTTTTCCCATATTGGAGGCAGAAGAATGATAGCAGGGTCAAAAATCAGACTTGTACAGACGTGGATTCTTATATCTTTGTCATTTTTCTCAGTCATTTCAGTCACAGTGGGAGGCATCTTGAGGGAGGGTGAACTATGGTTCATAAACCAGGCCCTTTGACCTGCTTATCTCTTGGAAGCAATGGTACTTCCTTGAGGGGCTGCTATGAGATTAGATATGTCAAAATCCATTAAGTGTGTGTGTAGAAGTGTTCAGCCAATATGCTTTTCCTGTGGTCTCACTATCAATTTGGTTTTGGTTTTGCTTGAATGAATAAGTGAATGAATGAATGAAAAGGAAGGGAAGAAGGAAGGAAGAAAGGAAGGAAGGAAGAAAGGAAGAGTGACTGTTCTCTGGATATTTGTGGAGAGTGATAAATGTTCATGTTTCAGGATTTCTTTTCTTTGTTTTACTTTTTTTCTTTTGGTCTTTTTGAGACAGGGTCTCCCTGTAGCCCCAGCTGGCCTGGAACTCTGTAGACCAGTCTGGCCTTGGACTCACAGAGATCTTCCTGCCTCTGCCTCCTGAGTGCTGGGATTATAAAGGCATGGAGAACCACGCCTGGCTTAAAGAAGGTTCTTGGCTGCCATGTGGATGCTGGGAATCTAACCCTGGTCCTCTGCAAGAGCAGTCAGCACTTTTAACCACTGAGCCATCTCTCCAGCCAGGATTTCCTTTCAAGACCCTTGTGACAGGAAGACCCTGTCTCAAAAGAAGGAGGAGGAGGAGGAGGAGGAGGAGGAGGAGGAGGAGGCAGGAGAAAACAAAATAAAATTCCATATGCAAATTAATTTACAAAAATGCATAATACGGGGCTGGAGAGGTAACTCAGAGGTTAAGAGCACTGGCTGCTTCGCAGAGGACCAAGGTTCAGTTTCCAGTACCCACATGACAGCTAACAACATCTAAAACTCCAGTGCCAGGGGATCCAATGCCTTCTTCTGGCTCCACGGGCACTGCACACATATGCTCCACTTAAATACAGAAAGGCAAAACCCTCTATACATAAAGTACTCATCCATGAATATCTATTACAGGATGAAAGGGAGGAGACCGAATAGTTTCTAGGAGTAAGCTATGATCAGTAAGTGCAAAGTGACATTACAGATACCTGGTCATTAATTCAAAATATATAAACTATCAACAGTATTGGTTTGCTTAATGCCCTCTGTCTACCTTCAGCAATGTGAGCACACTTACTGTCATCTGCATGGGTTTACATGGACTTTGAAATCTGATAACCTATTTATTCTCTTCAATTTTTTAGTTCCAGGAACATGAGTTCTCTGACCACACAACTTTTTTTTTTTTGGTCTTTCGAGAAGGGTCTCCCTGTAGCCCCAGCTGTCCTGGAACTCATCTGTAGACCAGGCTGGCCTTGAACTCACAAAGATCTGCCTGCCTCTGCCTCTAGAGTGCTAGGATTAAAGGCATGCGCCACCACGCCGGGCTCACACAACTTTTTAGGTACCTAACTGCCATTACTTATGGTGACTACTGTATAAAATAGATACCGGAAAACATCTCTATCATATATACACATACAAATTCCAGAATTCCTAGCTTACATATCTCCAGAGTTCCAATGGTCCTGTGAACTCAAATCTGTTACAGTTCACTGCATGAAGTGTCTTTTTAATTCACTTAATCTCCATTAATCACAGAACTCACACTATGACCTCCATTGTTACAAGTGAGGACACTACAGCACAAAGGTTTGGTCGTGGAATTTCTACTCCATTTACAAAAATTTTTAATCTTTGTATCAAGAATTTATTTGTGGGGCTGTAGAGGAGGTTAGGTGGTTAAAATCATATACTGCTCTTGCAAAGGACCCAAATTTGGTTCCCAGCACCACTTCATGAAGTTCACAACTACCTGTGCCTCCAGCTCCAAGGGACCTCTCACTCTCTTCTGCCCCCCAAGGGCAGCTAGGCACATATACACAGACACAACACAGACTTACACACAAAAAGTTAAAAAATTTAAAAATTTTAAAGGAACTTATCTGCATCACTATTTTCAATGAGTGCACTATTCCACTCAACAGATACAAATGCATTCTCACAAATACCAACAGGGTGATATGTGGGTGGTTTCCACTTCTTCACTACTATGAACTTTGAACCTTGGAGTCTGCTTCTACTCATCTCCTAACAGGAATTAATAACAAAGTGACATCAACAAAAGACAAAAGAGCCATGATTATTTTAAAATTCTTCCCGTGCTTGGGGGCTGGAAAGATGGCCTAGCGGTTAAGAGCGCCAACCACTCTTGCAGAGGACCCGGGTTCGATCCCCAGCACCCACATGGCGGCCGAGAACCATCTGAAACTCCAATTCCAGGAGAACTCCAGTTCCAGGGGAATCCGACACCCTCTTCTGACCTCCGCGGCATTGCACGACAGGAGTGCACAGACTTGCATGCAGACAGTACATTCACACACATACAGAAATAAATAAAATTAATAAAAAATCATTTTTTTTTAATTCTTCCCTTGCTTACATATATCACCTACAACTAATATGGTCAACCTTTCCCACCATTAGATACTAGATCACAAGAAGAATCTAAGAGAGGAGGCAAATAATCTGTGGGTCTCTAGGAGTCAATGAAGATTCCGATCCAATGTTTATGTTACCTATTGTTACATTTTTCTGCTTAAATTGAAAATCTAGGATAATCTCACTTGTGTACATATTCCCTAAATAAAGCATTATCTATTAAACAGAAGGTGGCTAGAAAGAATCTGTTGGTTGAATCCATAGCCGACAAGCCTTTCCCACACCCACTCTCTAAGATATAATTAAAAACTGCAATGTTGGGGCTGAAGAGATGGCCTAGCGGTTAAGAGCACCGACTGCTCTTGCAGAGGACCCAGGTTCGGGCTGAGAACCGTCTGTAACTCCAGTTCCAGGGGAATCCGAGACCCTCTTCTGACCTCCAAGGCATTGCACGACACAGGTGCACAAACCTACATTCATACACATACATTCATACATACATACATAAATAAATTAAAAAAAAACTGCGATGTTCTATCCTTTCTGATTGTATTGGCTTTTCTAATTAATACAATTCATATATATAATTTCATGTATGAAATGTTATATATAAATAATTTGCATCAGAGCTTGTATACACATAATTGGTTATATATACTTTTATACATATATAATTATGTGTAACTTCATAAATCGTTGATTTAATTATCTTTTTTTTTTTTCCTTTTTGAGACATGTAGCATCAGCTCACCTGAATCTTGCTAAGTGTATGTAGACCAAACAGGCCTTCAACTCACAGAGATCCACCTGCCTCTGCCTCCTGAGTGCTGGGATTGAAGGCATGCAACACCAAGCCCGGCATGATTTAATTATCTTATCAATTCAGAAATTGGGAGGGGAAAAAAAAAGGCTTAGAAATAACCAAAAATACACAAGTGCCATTAACACTTACATCTCCTCCAATAAGTAGTCACAAAGAGCTTTGCTTTACTTACTCATTTCCTTATGGAATTTCCAGAGCAATGCTACATAACAAACACTGAGAAGTTGTAGCTCCCTCCCTGCTTAGAGCCACAAGGTAACTAGAAGGAAAGCCTGCCAGTGTCTACCTGCATTTTGTAACTGTCTCCTTTACCTTGGCTCATATGCTTACTTCTGCATGTGGCACAATAACTACTTAAGAGTGTTGATCTAAAAACCTGGTGGCAAGGCCAGGCGTGGTGGTGCACACCTTTCTTTAATCACAGCAGAGGCAGGCAGATCTCTGTGAGTTCAAGGCCAGCCTGGTCTAAATACTGAGTTCAAGGAGGAGCTACAGGGAGACCCTGTCTCAAAAAGATCGGGAGGGAGGGAGGGAGGGAGGGAGGGAGGGAGNGATTACTTAAAGTACTCTGATCATTACTCCCTGTCTCCTTCAGGCCAGCCACTCCTCAAAACAAAAAAAGAAGTTTGCATCTAAGACTTCTATAACAAGGAGATAGCTATTTTTGCAGTCAAGCTATGGGTATGATTTCTTCCTGAAGAAACTTTAAAAATATAGACAATAATTTTTTTTAATTTCTGGAAGCAAATATACAGTGAGCTTGTCTTTTTCCACCCATAAGTGGAATTATTCACAAACTATGATGTAAACATGTATGTTCATTAGTATGTAGATAATGAAAAGTATGTACAATCCCTACCAAAGGAACTCTCAACTTTCAATGTCTCAGCTAACAATCTTCCAAAGGCAATATAATGCTCTATGAACAAGCCAAAAACCTAAGCTTAAGTGGCTTTCTGAAGCTAAACTTGCAAACTTCTTTTCAGTTGTCTGAAAAAGCTAAACTCGCGAACTTCTTTTCAGTTGTCTGAAAAATCACTGCATAAAATTAACCTACAGCTTATCTTCAGGGAATAGAATTTTAGTAGGCTATGAAGTACATGTTATACACAAATACTGTTAGTCTCTAAGTGCCTGTCTCTGAGTGAGGGGCTATCAAGATACTTAATTGAAAGCACCAATTTATAAATACAACACTGATGAATAAAATATAACCTGCAAGACTATAAAATGAGTCTAGTACAGATTAAACCAGGAACTAATCAAGTGCCAGACACAAAAAGCATTCTTTAAATTTACAATGTTTTTATAAAGCCAACAAACTAAAAATTGTATCTAATTTCAAAATAAAGCCATAGGAAATTATTACCAAAAAAACATGCGCCAATCATGGCAGCACACATCTTTAAATCGCAGTACTCAGGGGACAGAGGAAAGATTGGATCTCTGTGGGTTTGAGGCCTAACTAATCTACGTATCAAGTTCTAGGACAGTCAAGGCTACCCAAGGAGATCTTTTCTAAGAGAGGAAGCTACAGAGAGACTAAGTTTTATTAAACTGAGTGGAACTATAGTTATTTTCTCTTACTCTTTAATTTTACCTGTTTTATATATGCCTCACAATTTAAGAAGTTTAACTTATATGAAAAAAAAAAAAACATGACCATGTAATTTTAAAGGGCAATTTTAGTTGGTTCAGAAAGTACTGATCTAAAAAAATCAGCCCAGCTGGGCATGGTGGTGCATGGCTTTTAATCCTAAAGCACTGTGGGAGGCCAGAGGCAGGCCAGATCTTTGTGGAGTTCAAGGCCAGCCTGGTTACAGAGTGAGTTTCCAGGGACAGCTGGGGCTACAGGGAGACCCTGTTTCAAAAGAACCAAAAAAAAAAAAAAAAGTATGTGCTGTGACTAATAAACACCCCTACAACTCCTACAACACAAGATTCAAGTGATAGGAATATCAGTCTTCTTCCACATTAACTTTAAAATGATTTTTCCAAAATTACAACACATAAAGGAGTCAAAAGGGAAAAGAAAATAAGAAATGCCATTTTGGTTTTTGATACTTAACACAGAAGAAAAACTCTTAACTCTAATTCCCAATAAGATAACTAAGTACAAATCACATTCCTATTAAAATCTGCAACAGAGGAAAAAAAAAAAAAAAAAGATAACTAAGTACTATTACAAAGAAAAAGCAATCATACTAAGTGGAGCATATGTGTGCAGTGCCCGTGGAGCCAGCAGAGGCATTGGATGCCCTGCACTGGAGTTTCAGATGTTGTTAGCTGTCATGTTGGTACTGGAAACCTGACTTGGTCCTCTGCGAAGCAGCCAGCGTTCTTAACTTCTGAGTTACCTCTCCAGCCCCGTATTATGGCATTTTTTGTAAATTAATTTTGCATATGGAATTTTTATTTTGTTTTCTCCTGCCTCCTCCTCCTCTCCTCCTCCTTCCTCCTCCTCCTCCTTCTTTGAGACAGGGTCCTTCCTGTCACAAGGGTCTTGAAAAAAGGAAATCACTGGCTGGAGAGATGGCTCAGTGGGTTAAAAAGTGGCCTGACTGCTCTTGCAGAGGACCAGGGTTAGATTCCAGGCACTCACATGGCAAGCCCAGAACCTTCTTTAAGCCAGGCGTGGTTCTCCATGCCTTTATAATACCCTAGCAGTCAGGAGGCGAGGCAGGAAGATATCTGTGAGTCCAAGCCAGACTGGTCTCGAGAGTTCCCAGGCAGCTGGGGATACAGGGAGACCCTGGTCTCAAAAAGACCAAAAAAGAAAAAAAAGTAAAAACAAAAGAAAGAAATCCTGAACATGAACATTTATCACTCTCCACAAATATCCAGAGAACAGTCACTCTTCCTTTCTTCATTCTTCCTTTTCTTCCTTCCTTTCTTCCCTTCCTCTTTCATTCATTCATTCACTGACCTTCATGTCAGCAAAACCAAAACCAAATTGATAGTGAGACCACAGGAAAAGCATATTGGCTGAACACTTCTACACACACACTTAATGGATTTTGACATATCTAATCTCATAGCAGCCCCTCAAGGAAGTACCATTGCTTCCAAGAGATAAGCAGGTCAAAGGGCCTGGTTTATGAACCATAGTTCACCCTCCCTCAAGATGCCTCCCACTGTGACTGAAATGACTGAGAAAAATGACAAAGATATAAGAATCCACGTCTGTACAAGTCTGATTTTTGACCCTGCTATCATTCTTCTGCCTCCAATATGGGAAAAGAAATCTCATAAGTAATCAACCACATTGTAAAATATTTAGCTGGGCCTGGTGGAGCACCATTTAATCACAGCACTTGGAGGAGAAGCCAGGCAGATCCCTGTGAGTTCAAAAGCTAGCCTGGTCTACATAGTGAGCTCCAGGCAGCTGGGACTAAGGGAGACCCTGCTTGAAAAGACCAAAAAAAAAAAAAATTTTTTTTTTAAATTTAGGGTAAATGGAACTGTTTGGTCTAGCAAGGAAATTTTGGGCCCAACAACAGATTGCTGTATATTCCCTCTATCATTTTTTTTTCTTTCTTTTTTTTTGGTATTTTTGAGACAGGGTCTCCCGTAGTCCCGCTGGCCTGGAGCTCGCTCTTGTAGACCAAGGCTGGCCTTGAACTCAGAAATCACCTGCTCTGCCTCCCGAGTGCTGGGATTAAAGGCTGTGCCCATGCCAGCTCCTCTACCAAATTTTAAAAGGTAAAAACCAGGAAGAATTCTAAACCTGCACCCGATTACTCCAACAGTAGCTTGGAAGGTAGAGTAGCTGAAATGTGTGTCAAGGGGAACAGAAGCATGGGATTTCTCAAGAACTTTTATGAGAACTAATATATCCCCAACACAAGCACCAGGAAGAAGGTGAAAGCTGAAGAAAGTTGAGTGTATCAAGTAAATTTTGTCCCAACCTTTTACAATCAACAAAAGATAACAGGTCAAACCAAGTTCTAACTCAGCTTTGTAGGGCCTTATCTGGTTAAGCATTATGTATTTAGGCAAATTTAACAAATTCAAGAAAGCAGGAGAGGCCTGGGCATGGTGGGCGTGCCTTTAATCCTGGCCACTCTCTGTGAGTTCAAGGCCAGCTTGGACTAAAGTAAAGGAAGACCCTGTTCGGAGGAGGGAGGAGGAGAGAAGGAGGATGGAGAGGAGGAGAGGAGGAGGAGGAGGAGGAGGGGGGAGGAGGCAGGAGGAGGAGAGGAGGAGGAGGAGGAGGAGGAGGAGGGAGGAGGAGGAGGAGGAGGAGGAGGAGGAGGAGGAGGGGAGAGGAAAAGGCAGCGGAAAACAAAATAAAAATTCATAATGCAAATTTAATTTACAAAAATGCATAATACGGGGCTGGAGAGGTAACTCATGAGGTTAAAGAGCACTGGCTGCTTCGCAGAGGACCAAGGTTCAGTTTCAGCAAGTACCACTCCCGCCCCAACATGACAGCTAACAAATCTAAAAACTCCAGTGCCAGGGGATCCAAATGCTTCCTTCCTGGCTCAGGGCACTGCACACATATGCTCCACTTAAATACAGAAAGGCAAAACCCTCTATACATAAAGTACTCATCCATGAATATCTATTACAGGATGAAAGGGAGGAGACCGAATAGTTTCTAGGAGTAAGCTATGATCAGTAAGTGCAAAGTGACATTACAGATACCTGGTCATTAATTCAAAATATATAAACTATCAACAGTATTGGTTTGCTTAATGCCCTCTGTCTACCTTCAGCAATGTGAGCACACTTACTGTCATCTGCATGGGTTTACATGGACTTTGAAATCTGATAACCTATTTATTCTCTTCAATTTTTTAGTTCCAGGAACATGAGTTTCTCTGACACACAACTTTTTTTTTTTTTGGTCTTTCGAGAAAGGGTCTCCCTGTAGCCCCAGCTGTCCTGGAACTCATCTGTAGACCCAGCGCTGGCCTTCGAACTCACAAAGATCTGCCTGCCTCTGCCTCTAGGAGTGCTAGGAATTAAAGGGCATGCGCCACCACGCCGGGCCTCAACCAAACTTTTTAGGTCTAACTGTTGCCATTACTTATGGTGACTACTGTATAAAATAGATACCGGAAAACATCTCTAATTGCATATACACATACAAATTCCAGAATTCCTAGCTTACATATCTCCAGAGTTCCAATGGTCCTGTGAACTCAAATCTGTTACAGTTCACTGCATGAAGTGTCTTTTTAATTCACTTAATCTCCATTAATCACAGAACTCACACTATGACCTCCATTGTTACAAGTGAGGACACTACAGCACAAAGGTTTGGTCGTGGAATTTCTACTCCATTTACAAAAATTTTTAATCTTTGTATCAGAATTTATTTTGT
The DNA here is from genome assembly GCA_009823505.1 of Rhizomys pruinosus. Taxonomy (NCBI): domain Eukaryota; kingdom Metazoa; phylum Chordata; class Mammalia; order Rodentia; family Spalacidae; genus Rhizomys; species Rhizomys pruinosus. The sequence goes on from VZQC01012821.1 coordinate 582,291, forward strand.
GGGGGGCTGTAAGAGGAGGTTAGGGTGGTTAAAATCATATACTGCTACTTGCAAAGGACCCAAATTTGGTTCCCAGCACCACTTCATGAAGTTCACAACTACCTGTGCCTCCAGCTCCAAGGGACCTCTCACTCTCTTCTGCCCCCCAAGGGCAGCTAGGCACATATACACAGACACACACATAGACTTAGCACACAAAAAAAGTAAAAAATTTAAAAATTTTTAAAAGGAACTTATCTGCATCACTATTTTCAATGAGTGCACTATTCCACTCAACAGATACAAATGCATTCTCACAAATACCAACAGGGTGATATGTGGGTGGTTTCCACTTCTTCACTACTATGACTTTGAAACCTTTTGGAGTCTGTTCCTACTCATCTCCTAACAGGGATTAATAACAAAGTGACATCAACAAAAGACAAAAGAGCCATGATTATTTTAAAATTCTTCCCGTGCTTGGGGGCTGGATGGAAAGATGGCCTAAGCGGTTAAGAGCGCCAACCACTCTTTGCAGAGACCCGGGTTCCGATCCCCAGCACCCACATGGCGGTCGGAACCATCTGAACTCAATTCCAGGAGAACTCCAGTTCCAGGGGAATCCGACACCCCTCTTCTGACTACGCGGCATGGCACGACAGGAGTGCACAGACTTGCATGCAAGACGTACATTCACACACATAGAAATAAATAAAATTAATAAAAAAAATCAATTTTTTTTTAATTCTTCCCTTGCTTACATATATCACCTACAACTAATATGGTCAACCTTTCCCACCATTAGATACTAGATCACAAGAAGAATCTAAGAGAGGAGGCAAATAATCTGTGGGTCTCTAGGAGTCAATGAAGATTCCGATCCAATGTTTATGTTACCTATTGTTACATTTTTCTGCTTAAATTGAAAATCTAGGATAATCTCACTTGTGTACATATTCCCTAAATAAAGCATTATCTATTAAACAGAAGGTGGCTAGAAAGAATCTGTTGGTTGAATCCATAGCCGACAAGCCTTTCCCACACCCACTCTCTAAGATATAATTAAAAACTGCAATGTTGGGGCTGAGAGATGGCTCAGTGGTTAGGGGCACTGGTTGCTCTTACATAGGACCCAGGCTCGTGTTCCCAAGACGGATGTGGCAGTTAACAGTCTTCTGTACTCCAGTTCCAGGGGAATCCGAGACCCTCTTATTCTGACCATTCCAAGGCATTGCACGACAACATCGGATGCACACAACTCATTCAATACATGAACTATACTATTGAATGAATACATACATAAATAAATTAAAAAAAAAAACTGGCGATGTTCTATCCTTTCTGATTGTATTGGCTTTTCTAATTAATACAATTCATATATATATATTTCAATGTATGATGGTTATATATAAATAAAATTTTGCATCAGAGCTTGTATACACATAATTGGTTATATATAACTTTTATAACATATAAAGTTTATGTGGTAACTTAATAAATCGTTGATATTAATTTATCTTTTTTTTTTTCTTTATTTTTTTTTTTGCCCTTTTTGGAAGACATGTAGCATACAAGCTCACCTGAAATCTTGTAAGTGTATGGTAGAACGAAACAGAGCCTTCAAGAACTTACAGGAGGTCGCACCTCCTGGCACATGGCTGCCTCTGGCCCTCCTGAGTGCTGCGATGTATATCAAGAGAAGGCGAAATTTGGCAAACACAAAGCCCGGCAATGAGGAAAAATTTAATTATCTTATCTTAAAATTCAGAAAATTACTGGGAGGGTAAAAAAAATAAAAAGGCTGTAGAAATAACCAAAAATACACAAGTGCCATTAACACGTGTAGTACCTGCTCAGGTAGACTTAACAAGTGATTCTCCTCCAATGAAAAGGTAGTCACAAATCAGAGCTTTGCTTTTTTTATCTTACTCATTGCATTATGGAATCATTCCAGAGCAATATGGGCTACGTGAACAATACATCATATGTACTGAGAAAGTTGGTTAGCTCCTCCCTGTCCCTGTTAGAGGCCACTATTATAACTAGAAGGTAAAGCCTGTGCCAGTGTCTACCTTGCATTTTGTAACTGTCTCCTTTATCTTGGCTCATATGCTTACTTCTGCATGTGGCACAATAACTACTTAAGGAGTGTTTGATCTAAAAACCTGGGGGCAAGGGCGCAGGGCGTGGTGGCATACACCTTTCTTTAATCACAAGAGAGGAGCAGATCCTGTGAGTTGAAGGCCAGCCTGTCCTAAATACTGAGTTCAATGTAGGATACATGAGACAACAAAAAAAAAAGGGAGGAAGCCAGTAGAAGATCGGAGGGGGAGGGAGGTGGGGAGGGGAGGAGGGAGGGAGGAGGGAGGGAGCCTGGAGAGATGGGCCTAGCGATTAAGAGATGGCTTTGTCTTGCAAGAAGACCGGTTTATCCCAGCACTCATAAATGGGGGCTGAGAACCATCTTTGAGCTCTGCAGTCCCAAGGGAATCCCCACACCATTTTTTGACCTCCATGGCATGTAACGACATGGGTGCACAAACCTACATGCAGAAAGCACATTCATACACATAAAAAATAAAAATAAAAATTTTAAAGGAAGGAAGGAAGGAAGGAAGGAAGGAAGGAAGGAAGGAAGGAAGGAAGGAAGGAAGGAAGGAAGGAAGGAGAAAGAAGGGGAGGGGAGGGGAAGGGAGAGGAGGGGAGGATGAACTGGTGACAACTAAGCCATCTCATTCCCTTTCAAAGTCTAAAAGCATGAAGGGAAGAATAACTGAGGCATTTTACCCTGGGCTTTTTACAAAGTACTGTTGCAGACTTCCAAAGGCACCTAAAGGTCTCTAGTCAACTCCCACCTTGGATTCTAGGAACATCCCAGTATCCCAGGACCACACCTTTTCCCTAGGAGAAAGCAATTATCCAAGAAGGCAACGCTGCATCCCAGGTGTTTACTAACATCTCCTGAGAACCAGCTAGTCCCCCAAAGAAATAAGGACTTCTGATCACCTTGCAAAACCAGAGCTATCAATCAGCCTACACAGTGACCAAAACTGCCCCTCCGTGTAAACCTAAGGCTCCTGTCAGGATGTCTGAAGACAAGACTTGTTACTGACAACCTTTATCTCTCTCTTTCTTTTCCCTTTTGATACTGATGAAATCTCTTCACCATTTCTCATCTTTAATCAACCTACTGGGACAGGGGTCCAACTATCTTCTGAGACTCCAGGAACAGAGGTTTTTGCCTTATAGCTCCTAAAACATGCCTTTGGCAGGTGAAGGCAGGTGTATTTCTGTGAGTTCAAGACCAGCCTGGTCTACATAGTGAGTTCCAGGACAGCTGGGGCTACAGGGAGACCCTGTCTCGAAAACACAAAAAAAAAAAATAAAAAATAAAAAAGTTACTAAAATCTGTGTTTTAGTACTTAGGAATACTTCAGAATATTAGTCTCCAAATAGGCTTGCGTCCCTTCACTTTTAGTCCCAAACTTTAGATGATTAGGGTCCCTTGACTCCTCTATGGATCTTCCCTATAGTATACATATATACTCTAAAAGAAATACATGAACTTTTGGGGCTGGAGAGATGCCTTAGCAGTTAAGAGCACTGACTGCTCTTGCAGAGGACCCAGTTTCAATTCCCAGCACCCACATCCATCTTAGGCTAGGCATGGTAGCACACACCTTTAATCCCAGCACTCTGGAGGCAGAGGCAGGCAGATCTCTGAGTTCAAAGCCAGTCTGGGCTACATGGTGAGCTCCAGGCCAGCTGGGACTAAAGGGAGACCCTGTCTCAAAAATAAAAACAAAACAAACACAAACAAACAAAAAAGAAACCCTGGTCTCTAATCTGACAGGGCCAGCAGAATTCCAAAAGGGCCACTTCCCTCCAGTGAAGTGATAGGACATCTGGCTTGCCCCCAGCACCTAATAAGGGACATCGAACAGAATGTGAGGCCATCCTACTATCAGATAAACTTCTGACAAGGGAACAAATATCAAACTGATGCCATCAAGTCATGTAGCTAGCTGTAGAGCTTGCAACTCACTAGCAGCAGCTGCCCAATGCCATATGAAGGAACAAACGGGTTTTTGGTTTCTTTTCCCTTCCAGTTTTAATGTTATGTAATGTATTTAAACCCTATTTAAATAAAACTTGTTTTCAGAAACAAAATAAAAAAAGAATACATGACTTTCTTTCCTGCTTGTCATTTGATATCAGTCAGCAAGATGCTTTACAGTGTCACATGAGGATGCCACATCACAGTGTCACATTACTATGTCATCTCTGTGCCTATATCACTTCTGCTCTAACTTGCCATCTCTATCTACTCCTACCACTATCACATTCACAGCAACTTCACCATTCACTGATGACTTTTCTATTTATGTGGTGGGGGCTGATTGGTATAGGACAGGGTCTTGCCCCAGCTAGCCTCAAACTATGTAACCCAGGCTGGCTCAAACTTCTGGCAATCCTCCTGCCCCTGTCCCCCAACCCCCCACGCCTCAGACTGAACCCAGAGCCTTAGGTATATTGGCAAGCACTCTACCATTGAGTGCTATAAACCCAGCCCTTTGGTTTTTTCTTTGTTCCTTAAATGTTTTGTTTGATAAAGGGTCTCACTAAAATTGCCCATGATGACCCTGAAGTCACCTAGGCAGGCCTTGAACTAGAGATCTTCCTGCTTCAGTCTGCAGAACAGCTAAGACTACATTATAGGCCTTTAGTAACAGGTCCACTTTCTGGGTTTTTTTGTTTTTGTGTTTAACAAGAATTCCCAGGTGATTTCTAAACACAGCTGGGCTGGAAAAATACTGCTCTTAAATGACCTTATTACATGTTCAAATTCATTTTGTACATGGTTACTACAGGTATCTTCCTGTAATGAATGGCTTTCAATCCAGATGTAACCCCTCTACAATTTAGGAATGTTCAATCAAATCCCATTACCCTGAACTCAGTTCAACATGGCATTCCATAAGCCGCATGTGGTGGCGCACACCTTTAATCCTAGCACTTGGGAAGCAGAGGCAGGCGGATCTTTGTGAGTTCAAGGCCAGCCTGGTCTACAGAGTGAGTTCCAGGACAGCTGGGGTTACAGGGAGACCTTGTCTCAAAAAAACAAAAAAAAAAAAAAAAAAAGGCACTCCATAAAATGCATTTAACCTGCTTCTATACCAATCTACAATTTGATCCTTTATCTAACAACTATTCATGCTCAACATAACTTCAAATCCCATTCATCCTGTTTAAAGTCACACTACCCTCCTGTTTGAAGGTGCACTTTGTATGTTCTCTAAGTACTGTGATGTACTTAGTAGTGTGGTAGAAAATACTATGAAGTCTCCACAGATATTCTGTGACAAGACCAAAGAGTGGCATGTCATCAGGCAAGGTGGTTCACACACGCCTTTAGTCCCAGCACATGGGAGGGAGAGACAGGTGGATCTCTGTGAGATGGAGGCCAGACTGGTTTATGTAGTGAGTTTGAGTGAGTTATTAAGTAGTACACAGACACCATGTTTGGGGTTTGTTTTTTGTTTTGTTTTTTCTTTTAACTAAAAACTAGTTTTTTTATCCTGTTTTCTTAATGTTCAAAAATGAATGTGCAGTTTCTGACAAAAAAAATCGTTATCTTGAAATCTTCAGCCTCTAATTTTACTATCAATGGTAATTTTGTAAAAGTGCCTGACATGGCACTGCCATCAGCAGTCATACTGTCACACATCATCTACTGAAATCAACAAGTCCACACGTGTACTTCACAATCCCACCAGCCTCAACCATACTAACCACTCAAATTTCAGGAAACTCATCCAGCCTGCAAATCAACTAGTCACAAGCACAGCACTCCTCTACTTGGAAGGGGGAGCTGACTTCACTCTGAGCTGTCCTTTCAGTCAGAACTCCAGACACAAGCACAGCAGGACTCCTCTTCCATGCAAGACCACCTGACATGTAACAGATGAAAAACTACAACACTAAAGTAAGGCTTAGGGGGAAAAAGAAAATCTTTAAAAAAAAAAAATCTTTCAATATAATCAAAACTACCACTCTCCTTCAGCAGAAATTTTAGTAATATGGTGAAAAATTATCTATTTCCAAGAGTAACTCTCATAATAAACCATTCTACCAACTTTTTTATTTGTGTGTGTGTGTGTGTGAGTATATGTATGTACCAGCACTTGTGTCATGCAGTGTCCAAGGAGGCTAGAAAAAGGGGTCAGATCCCCTGGAAGTGGAGTTACAAACAGTTGTTAGCTGCCATGTTGGGTCCTCTAGACAAGCAGCCAGTGCTTTTAACCACTGAGCCATCTCTCTCCAGCCCCAATATTCTACTTACTTTTAATCCTTGATTATAAATTATCTCCTAAATTCCTCTGTGTCAATATAAATTCAAGCTGTTTGGGGTGCTTTGGTTTTGTTTCACTTCAGTTTTAAGCAAGACACAGACTACAAAACCTCCTTGGAGACACTTTATTCCTCAGCTTCATCTCCAATTAAACAATACTCTTAATTGTTCTTAAATCTGTTTTTCTTGTTCAAATCTCTTGTTTTCTCAGTTTATGATCTCCAATGTGTGCACAGTGTAAGACATGTTTTCTTGAACAGCCAGTGCTCTTAACCTCTGAGCCATCTCTCCAGCCCCTGCTCTCCACTTTTTTTTTGGGGGGGGGTCTTTTTTGAGACAGGGTCTCCCTGTAGCCCCAGCTGGCCTTGAACTCACAGAGATCCACCTGCCTCTGTCTCCCTAGTGCTGGGAATACAGGCATGTGCCACCACACTGGCTTCTCCACTTTTTAAAAAAGATTTATTCATATGCCATGTCAATGCAGTGCCTACAGGGACCAGAAGGTGTTGGATTTACCTGGGCTAAAGTTACAGGCAATTGTGAACCACCTGACATGGTTGCTGAGAATCGAACTCAGGTCCTGTGGAAGAGCAGAACATGCTCTTAACCACAGAGTCATCTCTCCATCTCCAGGCTCTCCCCAACCCTCCTCCCCCCTTTTTTTGAGATAGGGTCTTTTGTTGAGCCTGGAGCTCAGACTCAGCCCAAGTGATTGGCCAGTGAGCCCTAGTGATCCTACCTCCGCCTCAGGAGTACACACCAGGGCTGGCATGACAGGTGTGTACTGCCACACCCAGATTTTACCTGGGTACTGGAGATCCAAACTCAAGGTTTTCATGCTTGCATAGCAACAAGCACTTTACAGACTGAGCCATCTCCACAGCCGCACTTGAAGTGTTTTAACTCTTCACTCTCTACTTAGAAACTAATTCCAAGATAGAAAATTATCTTTATATGCAAAAGCTTGCCATTCAAAATGAAAATTTTAAGTGTTCAACACAAAGAAATCATAACAGACTATGGTACACCATGTTAAAATATTATGAAATAATTAAGTTCTTATAACTATAGTACATGAGGGAGAGCTGTACACCAGAAAGGGCTCATACCTAACTTTTCTGTATTTTTTTTTTTAATTTTATTTCTGTATGTGTATGAATGTACTGTCTGCATGCAGGTCTGTGCACCTGTGTCGTGCAATGCCGCGGAGGTCAGAAGAGGGTCTCGGATTCCCCTGGAGCTGGAGTTCTCCTGGAATTGGAG
>VZQC01012821.1:590036-651252 GCA_009823505.1 Rhizomys pruinosus
AATATAAAAAAAAAAAAAAAAAAAAAAAAAAAAAAAAAAAAAAAAAAAAAAAAAAAAAACAATCACAATAGTGTGAGAACAGTTCATCCCTTTGTTGCTAAAGAATCAGTGCACACTTACAATTTGTGTTACACTTCCCTCCACCTTCTTCAGTCATCTCTCCTACTGCACACACCTCCAAAACCACAACTGAGTCACAATGGCCAAAGTAAATTCATTCCCCAAATATCACTTGCTCAGACTAGTCTGCGAGCCCTCCTTAGCCTCCTCTGCCTGCCAAGACCATTCAAGTGCAACTTCTCCCAGAAGTCTCCTCTGACACTCCTAGCCTGTGACACAGAGTTCTTACCCAGGATCCCCACCCTCTAGCCTTGCTCCAGCTATTTCTGGGTAACTGTATGCAGCATCTGGTCCTCTTTCAAGGAAAAGCCCTGCTCATCTCACCTTCTAGAACCACAGCTGACTACGAATAATGGAGAAAATGAAGACTGTGATCCAATCCCTTCATCTCAAAAAACATCAATTTGGGGCTGGTTTACAGAAACAATTATTTAGAGATGGCTCAGCAGTTAAGAGCACTGACTGCTCTTAAGAGGACCTGGGTTTGATCCTCAGCACTCACACAGTGTCTAACAACTGTAACTCCAGTTGCAGGTGATCCCACACCCTCCTTCTGACCTCCATGGGCAATGCATGACACAGGTGCACTTACATACATGCAGGCAATATACGCATACACATAAGCTAAAAATAATAATAAATAAAATTTTAAAATATTATCTTAGATATTTAAGATGAGCTAATATCAAGGTAAATTAGTTACTGTGCTTCAGCTTTAAAAGACAATCCAGGGGCTGGAGAGATGGCCTAGCGGTTAAGAGCACCAACTGCTCTTGCAGAGGACCCGGGTTTGATCCCCAGCACCCACATGGCAGCTGAGAACCGTCTTTAGCTCCAGTTCCAGGGGAATCCGACACCCTCTTCTGACCTCCGTGGCATTGCACGACACGGGTGCACAGACCTACATGCAGACAGTACATTCATACATATATGAAAATAAAATTTAAAAAAAGTCAATCCAATGCAAACAGCACAAAAACAATCATTTTGCTACAGAGATTGTTCATAATTATCTACTCTATATAAACATCTAAAAAAAAAAAAAAAAAGCTTCTTTTAAGTGACAAGCATGCATTTTAGCTAAAAAGAATACTTTTAGTAGCCAGCAAGATGTTCAGCAGATAAGGGCACTTGGGGCTAAGGCTGACTATCTATCTGTTCAATTTCAGAAACTCACAGGATGGAAAGAACTGACTCCTGAAAGTTGTCCTTTGACCACAATATGTGTGCTCCCCTCCACATATACAGACACACACACGAATAAACATAAAAACATTATTCTTAAGAAACCAGGGATATATGAGCAAAGTGCTGAAAGTACAGCAATCTGCAAACTACAAAAACAAGTGACCTAGAACACAAAAGAACCTGACTGAAAGGAACTTAATTAACAATTCAGTGGTGTTTAATGAACAGAGCGATAATAAACACCATGATTGAAAAAAAAATAGGAAAGAGGAAAATGGTGAAAACTGTTTGGGAAACTATTTTAAGGCATATTGTTTGTAAATTATTAACAAAAATTTACCTCCTTAGGGGCTGCAGAGATGGCTCAGCAATTAAGAGCACGGGCTGCTTTTCTAGAGGAACTGAGTTTGATTCCCAACACCTACAGGGTGGCTAACAACCATCCAAAACTCCACTTCCAGGGAAACTGGTGCCTTCTTCTGAGCTCCACAGACATTCCAAAACCTGGGGGCATTTACACGCATGCAGGCAATATATCCATATACATGAAATAAATTATCTGCTTTAAAGCTTTGATTTCTATAAATTTTTATTCTTTTAGTATATTATTTTTATTTTATGTGTATGAGTGCACTCATGTCATGAAATGCCCCTGGAGGTCAGAAGAAGGTATTGGAATCCCTGGAACTGGAGTTAAGGATGGTTGCTTAGCCACCATGTGGGTGCTGGAAACAGAACATCTTCTGCAAGAGCATCCAGTGCTCTTAACCACTGAGCCATCTCCCCAGCCCCAATTTCTCTAATTTTTTTAGATACACTCACTGTGTTAATAAATACATACTCAAAATATCAAAGTTGAGGCTCTGGAGTAAAAGTCCCTTTCAGATGTTATCAGCCAGCTCTGAGGAATCAATATACCTTTTGACAACGTACTGTCAAAGTCTACCTAGAGAAGAACTCTATCGCTAGTCCTGCAGAGGAGACTACTCTCTCACCACTCTAGAACAAGGAACTGCAGATTTTTTTTAATGTGTTTTATTTATTTATTTATTTATTTATTTTGTATGTGTATGAATGTACTGTCTGCATGAGGTTTGTGCACCCATGTCGTGCAATGCCGCGGAGGTCAGAAGAGGGTCTCGGATTCCCCTGGAACTGGAGCTCTCCTGGAATTGGAGTTACAGACGGTTTTCATCCGCCATGTGGGTGTTGGGGATCGAACCCGGGTCCTCTGCAAGAGCAGTCGGCGCTCTTAACCGCTAGGCTATCTCTCCAGCCCCGGAACTGCAGATTTTAACACCTTCTCCAAAACTCCCTTTTTTGTTGTTTTTCAAGCAAAGACTCATGTAGCCCACAGGCTGACCTCTAATTTGCTATGTAAGTCAGAATAACTGTGAACTGATCCTTCTGCCTCCCTTAGAGTTGGGATTACAGATATGTGTTGCACCTGATTTAGGCTATGCTGGAGGTCCAACTCAGGACTTCATGAATGCTAGGCAACACTCAACCAACCAGCTTCACCCCAGCTTCACAAACTCATTACCCACATCATCACATCTGATTCTTATCTCTGCACTTTCTCACCATACAGAATAGCACAAATTTCATATTTAATACAGGATAATTATAATACTGTTGATTATACAATAGTGAATTATCAGATTTAGAACTAAGAAGTATTTAATTCTCGAATTCAAGTAAATCCTTCACTACACACAGAAACAAAGTGAGGCTGCGTCCTCAGCTATTGGAGGATGTTAAATATCAATTTTCAGATTAAGGATGCTCAATCTGCCCAGATTAAAAAACCTGCCCATTGCATGAAATATAGTCAGAAGATCTAAGTTTTAAAAGAAAATCATCTCTAGAGCTGGAGAGATGGCTCAGTGGTTAAGAGCACTGACTGCTCTTGCAGAGGACCCGGGTTTGATTCCCAGCACCCACATGGCAGCTAAGAACCTTCTTTAACTCCAGATCCAGGGGAATCTGACACCGTCTTCTGACCTCCGTGGCATTGCACACGACACGGGTGCACAAACCTACATGCAGACAGTACACTCATACACATAAAAAAATAAATTTTTTAAAAAAAGAAAAGTAAACTAAAAAGAAAATCATCTCTATGGCTGGGTGTGGTGGCACATGCCTTTAATCCTAGCACTCAGGAGGCAGAGGCAGGCGGACCTTTGTGAGTTCAAGGCCAGCCTGGTCTACAGAGTGAGTTCCAGGACAGCTGGGGCTACAGAGAGACCCTGTCTCGAAAAAGACCAAAAAAACAAACAAAAACAAAAACAAAAAAAAGAAAAGAAAATCATCTCATCTATCAAGCCTATTTTCTGCCTTTACATTCCACATTCACTCTGAGAATGGTCATACAATAAGAGCAGAACTGTATTCTGAAATCTTGAAACTGGGTATTTGTTTATACTGAACACTGTTGAATCAGCACATTTACAATTCACCACTGCATCCCAGTTCTGCTCAACAGGAACTATATCTAACTATATCTACCTATATATTCCTCAAAGCAACTATAAAGGAGCTATATTTCTAGCAACTCTTAAACAAATAATATTAAATAATAACCAAGTGTCCTGTTCTATCAATTTCTATCTGGTCCTCCCATTGTAAACAATCATGAAACCAAGTAAAATATTTGAGAAAAGTGTTTTCTGAAGTGGACAAATGGCAGCATAAAGAGAATGGTATTCGGAGACTGGAACTATAGCTCGGTGGGGAAGTACCTAGGTTCAGTCCCTAGTACCACCACCACACACACAGAGACACACATACACTGAGTATACAACCCTGCAGGATTCACACACAATGGCCCTGGTTTCCAATATGTGGGAAATGCAGGTTCAATGTAAGTGAAGAGCCCTACCTAGTTTCAATGTAAGTGAAGAGCCCTACCTAGATGGGAAGGTAAAAGGCAAAGTTCCAACTACCTAACACAGCTGTAAACTTTGGGTGAGAGGGGCACAAGAGAGAAGGGAGCTGAGTAACAGGGTCATCTGTACAAGTCTGTATGGGGATCCCATGAGGATTAGAATGTATCTGGCCAAGGAGAGACAGCATGATGTTTAGAGTAGAATGACTACAGGCTGAGAGCTGAACAAAAATGACAGAAATAAACAATCAGGAAAATTTTAAAGACACTATCCAGCCATAAACGGTCAATCTCATTAACACTCTGTGATAGCTAATCTGATGTGTCAACCTGACTGAGCTATAAGTATCCAGATATTTGATGTTCAAATACATCAAGTCAAGCATTACTCTGGGTATGTTTATATATCTTGGGAATGTTCAGCCTCCATGATTACACAAGCCAATTACTTTAAAAAGTTTTTATTTTGTATGTATGAGTGTATTGTCTGCATGTATGTAAGTGCACCTGTGTCACATGACTGTAGAGGTCAGAAGAGGGTCTCGGATTCCCCTGGAACTGGAGCTCTCCTGGAATTGGAGTTACAGACGGTTTTCATCCGCCATGTGGGTGCTGGGGATCGAACCCGGGTCCTCTGCAAGAGCAGTCGGCGCTCTTAACCGCTAGGCTATCTCTCCAGCCCCGGAACTGCAGATTTTAACACCTTCTCCAAAACTCCCTTTTTTGTTGTTTTTCAAGCAAAGACTCATGTAGCCCACAGGCTGACCTCTAATTTGCTATGTAAGTCAGAATAACTGTGAACTGATCCTTCTGCCTCCCTTAGAGTTGGGATTACAGATATGTGTTGCACCTGATTTAGGCTATGCTGGAGGTCCAACTCAGGACTTCATGAATGCTAGGCAACACTCAACCAACCAGCTTCACCCCAGCTTCACAAACTCATTACCCACATCATCACATCTGATTCTTATCTCTGCACTTTCTCACCATACAGAATAGCACAAATTTCATATTTAATACAGGATAATTATAATACTGTTGATTATACAATAGTGAATTATCAGATTTAGAACTAAGAAGTATTTAATTCTCGAATTCAAGTAAATCCTTCACTACACACAGAAACAAAGTGAGGCTGCGTCCTCAGCTATTGGAGGATGTTAAATATCAATTTTCAGATTAAGGATGCTCAATCTGCCCAGATTAAAAAACCTGCCCATTGCATGAAATATAGTCAGAAGATCTAAGTTTTAAAAGAAAATCATCTCTAGAGCTGGAGAGATGGCTCAGTGGTTAAGAGCACTGACTGCTCTTGCAGAGGACCCGGGTTTGATTCCCAGCACCCACATGGCAGCTAAGAACCTTCTTTAACTCCAGATCCAGGGGAATCTGACACCGTCTTCTGACCTCCGTGGCATTGCACACGACACGGGTGCACAAACCTACATGCAGACAGTACACTCATACACATAAAAAAATAAATTTTTTAAAAAAAGAAAAGTAAACTAAAAAGAAAATCATCTCTATGGCTGGGTGTGGTGGCACATGCCTTTAATCCTAGCACTCAGGAGGCAGAGGCAGGCGGACCTTTGTGAGTTCAAGGCCAGCCTGGTCTACAGAGTGAGTTCCAGGACAGCTGGGGCTACAGAGAGACCCTGTCTCGAAAAAGACCAAAAAAACAAACAAAAACAAAAACAAAAAAAAGAAAAGAAAATCATCTCATCTATCAAGCCTATTTTCTGCCTTTACATTCCACATTCACTCTGAGAATGGTCATACAATAAGAGCAGAACTGTATTCTGAAATCTTGAAACTGGGTATTTGTTTATACTGAACACTGTTGAATCAGCACATTTACAATTCACCACTGCATCCCAGTTCTGCTCAACAGGAACTATATCTAACTATATCTACCTATATATTCCTCAAAGCAACTATAAAGGAGCTATATATCTAGCAACTCTTAAACAAATAATATTAAATAATAACCAAGTGTCCTGTTCTATCAATTTCTATCTGGTCCTCCCATTGTAAACAATCATGAAACCAAGTAAAATATTTGAGAAAAGTGTTTTCTGAAGTGGACAAATGGCAGCATAAAGAGAATGGTATTCGGAGACTGGAACTATAGCTCGGTGGGGAAGTACCTAGGTTCAGTCCCTAGTACCACCACCACACACACAGAGACACACATACACTGAGTATACAACCCTGCAGGATTCACACACAATGGCCCTGGTTTCCAATATGTGGGAAATGCAGGTTCAATGTAAGTGAAGAGCCCTACCTAGTTTCAATGTAAGTGAAGAGCCCTACCTAGATGGGAAGGTAAAAGGCAAAGTTCCAACTACCTAACACAGCTGTAAACTTTGGGTGAGAGGGGCACAAGAGAGAAGGGAGCTGAGTAACAGGGTCATCTGTACAAGTCTGTATGGGGATCCCATGAGGATTAGAATGTATCTGGCCAAGGAGAGACAGCATGATGTTTAGAGTAGAATGACTACAGGCTGAGAGCTGAACAAAAATGACAGAAATAAACAATCAGGAAAATTTTAAAGACACTATCCAGCCATAAACGGTCAATCTCATTAACACTCTGTGATAGCTAATCTGATGTGTCAACCTGACTGAGCTATAAGTATCCAGATATTTTGATTGTTCAAATACATCAAGTCAAGCATTACTCTGGGTATGTTTATATATCTGGGAATGTTCGAGCCTCCATGTGGGTACACAGCAATGACTGTTTAAAAAAGTTTTTTATATTTGTTGGTATGTATGAGTTATTGTGCGCATGTATGGAAGTGCACCTGTTCACAATACTGTATAGAGTCAGAAGATGGGTTCGATTCCCCGTGATGATTTGGAGTGACATGAGTGATGTTATTAACTCCCACGTAAGTCTGGGAACTGAACCTAGGTCACCTGGCAACTAGGATCCAGTGCTCGTTGACCACTGAGCAGGCAGGCTCCATCCCCACAGGCTAAGTACTTTAAAAACACGGATCCAGCCCCGAGCCATTGGGAAGGCAGAGAGCTGGAGGCGGACTTTGTTGAGTTTGTCAAGTGTCCAGCCTGGTCTAACAGAGATAGGGAGTCCAGGACAGCTGGAAGCTACGGGGAGACCCTGCTCTCGAAAAGACAACAAAAAAGAATAATAATAAAATATAAAAACAGGAATCCATAGTAAAAGAGCCACAAAAAGATCTAGTTTGAACACTGTATCACAGAGGGATAGGAATCACCTTGAGCTTGTTATAGATCTACCTAATCAAAGTGTAAAACTAAACCTACACAAATTCAAGATAACTAAACTCCTAAAACAACAACAAACATTACTCTCTTAGGGAAAAAATATTCAATAAAAATAAAAAAAATTTTTTTTTTTTTTTGGCTGGTCCAGCTTTAATCCTAGCACTTGGAGGCAGAGGCAGGCGATTCTTTGTGAGTTCAAGGCCCCCTGGTCTACATATGAGCACCAGGCAGCTGTGGACATTACATGGGAGACCCTGTCCTAGAAGAAAAAACCAAAAAAAAAAAAAAAAAAAAAAAAAAAAACTTATACGTCTCTTATGGGGAAAATTATCAATAAAATTTACGTGAAGCCGGGATGTGATGTGCGTAGCCTTTAATATCCCAGCACGCCTCGGTAGCAGAGGCAGGTGGATCCTCTGGTAGTTCAAGCCAGCCCGGTCCTTCAGACAAGCTCCAGGCCAGCGGGACAAAGGAGAGACCCTGTCTCCAAAAAGGAAAAAATACAAAAAAAAATTTAAGGGTAGAAAGCGAAATGTGACCCACAGGTAGGTGGGGGTAGAGAGTGAGTGTCTAACATGCAGACGTATCACTCATCACATAAAATAATAAAAAAAGACAATATAGTGTTGGTCCTTGCTAGAAAATTTAGGCAGCTTGTGAAGCACTATTTTTATACATTCAAAGAAATGAATTACTAAAATGTAATAAAATTAAAATTAACTAAAATAAAAGAAAAAACAAGAGAAACATGGTTTTTTAAAGTTTTTTTTAAGTTTATTTATTTTTTGTAATATATATGAGGGTACGTCTGCATGTAGGTTTGTCATCCGGTGTCGTGCAAGAGCGGCGGAGGTCAGAAGAGTTGTCTCGGATTCCGCCCTGGAACTTGGATTCTCCTGTGAGTACATGGTGTCTTAACATGATACATAATCTGTAGGCCGCCATTGTGGGTGCTAGGGATAGAACCCAAGTCACTCTGCAGAGCAGTCCGAGTGCTTTACCTAGACACTACCTCTGGCTACATCTCCGCCGCGCGGAAAACTGGTCTTTATTACACCATGGCTTTGGACAGTAACCCAGTCTAAGAGTAAGCTACGACCGCTCTTGCAGAGACCCGGTTCAAATCCGCCACACGCATGGCAGCTGAGACCGTCTATAACATCCAGTTTCCAGGTGAATCCGAGCACCCTCAATTCTGATCTCTTGCGGCATTTGCACAACATGGTGCACAAACCCTACATTGCAGAAAGGGTACAGTTCATGAACACATACAAAAATAAATAAAATTAAAACTATAGCACCTTGGTAGGCAAGAGGCAGGCAAATCTCTGTTGAGTTAAGGCCGCTGGTCAACACATGAGTTCAGCATACCAGCTGAGGCTAGAGAACCCTGTCTCAGAAAAGGCATAAATAAATAAATACTACTAAAAGAACAAAAGATTCTAAGCGAAGAGTACAGTAACAAAAACAGAAAATGACTGTGTGAATTTTCAACATTTGAACACACACACACCAGCACAAACTAAAATCTGAACTTGAAAACGATCAAGCAGACATATACACACACCAATCACCTCAAAAGTAAAAGGTGTGGGGGGGGGATGAAGAGACCCATCGAGGAATATTACATGTTCTAGATACAGATGTTTTTTTAAAAAAGAAAAAAAAAAAAAAAAAGCCGGCGTGGTGGCGCACGCCTGTTAATCCTAGCACTTTGGAGGCAGAGGGCAGTGTATCCTTTTGTGAGTTTCAAGGCCAGCCTGGTCTACAGAGTGATTTGCCCATGACATCCCGAGGGGGGGTCGTGAAACAGGGAGCCCTGTCTTCAAAAAAGAAGCGCAAAAAAAAAAAAAGAATATGAACAAGTGAGTAACTCAAATGTTTTCAAAGATCAACTTAAAAAAAAAAACAAAAAAAAAAACCTCTGAAATTCTACACTGGCATATAACTGATAAACATTTTAAAATCAGAGACAGAGAGAAAATCTTGAAAGCAGCAAGCAGCCTGAGGGAAAAACAATGATACTACTTACAAGGAGGAGTAAGCAGAGTGATCAAACTACCACAGCATCAGAAACAGTAGAACTATAACACTAAAGTGCTGAGAGGCAAACATCAGCCCATTTTTTTTTTTTTTTTGCCTTGAACTCACAAAGATCCGCCTGCCTCTGCCTCCCAAGTGCTAGGATTAAAGGCGTGTGCCACCACGCCTGGCCTAGCCCAAATTCTATAGCCAATGAAAATAACCTTGAAACACAGACAAGGCCAAAATGGAGGCTTTTTTTTTTTTAAACTCTATGTGATAATTTGAATGAGAAATGTCCCCTTAGGTTCAGGGTTTTTGAACACTTGGATCCCAGTTGGTGGCAGTGTCTGGGAAGGTTATTTGGAACCTTTTAGGAGGTAGAGCTTTGCTGGAGCAGTCACTGGGGGTGGGTTTGAGTGTTTTATACAGTCTCATCCCACTTCCAGCTCACTCTCACTACTTTCTACAGAAAATGAAATCTATAAAGGAAGGGTCGGAACCAGTCTGTATGAATTTTCATACATAATTTTTCTCCTATTAATTTCATTAAAGGCAACTGACAGTTGCAAACAAAAGTTTTTGGTTTGGGTTTTTTTCTTTCAAACATGGACCCCAGGCAAAAACCAATAGGATTATAAGCTGCTTTTTACAGTATAATATAAACATGAATAAAAACCATAGTGAAAAGTTATAAGATGTATCAAAAGTCACTATTCCAGGCTGGGTGAGGGGGCCCATACCTTTAATCCCACCACTCAGGAGGCAGAGGCAGAGGCAAGTGGATCTCTGTGAAACAGAGGCCAGCCTGATCTACGTAAGCAAGCTCCAGGCCAGCTGATGCTACAGGGAGACCCTGTCAGGGAGGAAAAAAGTGACCATTCCAAAGCAATCTTCCTGATCTTCTAAATCATGTTCAAGAGTACCTTCAAGAATACTCACATTCTGGGCTGGAGAGATGGCCTAGCGGTTAAGAGCGCTGACCGCTCTTACAGAGGACCCGGATTCGATCCCCAGCACCCACATGGCAGCTGAGAACCGGCTGAAACTCCAATTCCAGGAGAACTCCAGTTCCAGGGGAATCCAACACCCTCTTCTGATCTCCGCGGCATTGCACGACACGGGTGCACAAACCTGCATGCAGACAGTACATTCATACACATACAGAAATAAATAAAATTAAAAAAAATTTTTTTTTTTAAAGAATACTCACATTCTAATCTCTGAAACCTAGAAACTTATTTGGGACATGGCTCTTTGTAGATACCTTTTCCTATGTGTATGAATGCTTGCAGAGGCCAAGTTACAGATGGTTGTTTGCCACCATCATAAGGGTGCTGGGAACTGAATTCTATTCCAGGAGATCCAATGTCCTCTTTTGGCCTCTATGGCCATTGCACACCTGGGTGCACTTACATACATGCAGGAAAAAACACTCATACACATAAAAATAAGTTTTTAATTAAAAAAAAAAAGGAAAAGAAGGCAATATGACCACCGAAGGAGATACCATACTGATGCAGCCACAAGTCAAGGAAATGTGTTGGCAGCCACACACTGTCCAAAAAGTCAAGGAACACATTCTATCCTACAGCTGCCTAAGGAAGCAATGCCCTATCCATCCTGTAAACTCCTTCACAAAACTTTAGTGATTCCGACTTTTGGTTTCTTGCCTCCAGAGCTATCAGAACAAACTTCTGTGGTTTTAAATCACTAAATTTCTGTAGTAATTTCCTATAGCAAGCACAAGAAACTATTACAAGGAGGTAAGAAAAAGTATTTCAAATCTTCTTAAAATATATTCCTTCTATAAATCTCACCTATGCAATGCCCTAACCTGTATTAGCATTCCTTCATGATTCACAGTCAGAAAGGAAAAGCTGTACTTATGTCCACTTCACCTGGAATATAACTTTCTACTGAGTCCCTTTAAAGTTTAAAAAGAAATATGTAAAATCCATATGACTGTCATGTTCAATGAAGTCCAATACTAGTCTACCCAATCACAAATGTCACCAAGAAAATTCCTGCATATTCCATTAGAAACAATCACTGTATGCCAAACTGAGACTCAGTAGCATGCAAACTGCAGTCTTCCCCTAACATTAACCTTTACCACATGATAACTTATCACATCAACCTTTCTATCCCTGTGAACATTCCTTACAAACAAATGCTGTGGGGTTTCCACACTGCTCTTCCCTGTCTGTCCCCTCTGGTATGATAATGAACCCACAGGTCTCTATCCTTAATGTCACAATGGATCAGCAACTTCCTGTCTTTGTCAAAGCCAAGCCAAACCTAACACACTGAAAGGGAGAGTCTAATGAGGCTTAGGAAGCTTTCCCACCAAGAAAAGCCATTTATTTTAAATATAAACAATGTAGATGTGGCTGTATAAGTTACAAACCACTTACAAAATCCCATGTTCTTTCCACTAAAAAGTCTCTTTCAGCTTTCAGGACTGCTGAGATTGATCAGAAGCACCAAGGCACATGGTACTGCTTCCCTTTTCTTCAGGGAAGGACAAGCACCCTAAAGTTTTCCATCGTTTAACCTGTCTACTAGGTCTAGCTACTGCTCTACAAGAAAATAAGAGTTCTCCTAACAAAGACTATTGCCTTGGAAGTAAAAAAAGGAAATCTCTCCTGTTTCAGGCTGTACTCTTGACAAAAAGGACCTGTGCTTTCACTGAACTTGTGTATCAGACTCAGAACCTGTCCTGTTCTGATTATAGGACTAGATTCCTCTTTAAAAGAAAATAATTATTGGGCTGGAGAAATGGCTCAGCGGTTAAGAGCACCGACTGCTCTTGCAAAGGANAAAAAAAAAAAAAAAAAAAAGAAAACAATTCTTACTTACAAGTGGTATCAAAACTTGTTTGGGCTGGGCATGGTGGTTAATCCTAGGATTAAAGGCATGCATTTGGATGCAGAGGCAGGATCTCAGTGACAGGCAGATGACTGTGAGTTCAAGGCCATTCAAGGCCAGGCTGGTCTATATAGTGAGTTCCAGGCCAGGTAGGACTAAAAGGAGATCCTGTCTCCAAAAGACAAAGACAAAAAAAAAAAAAACTTGTTTGGAAGTCTCCTCTTAGCTTGGAACCTCCTTATGGACAGAGACTAATTCAATTTGGCCTTACCAAAGTGCAAAGCCCAGAGTCTGCTGAACGATGACACTGAAGATGTATTTAACTTAGGGCATCAAGTTGTCATCTACTATCTTATAAACTATGCAAAACCAAAAGTATCTGTTCAATATTTGGTTTCAATGTCAGCCACCATTTTCTGAATCCTGTTCAATTATGCAAAAATCAAGTCATCTAAATTTCTGCCTATGTATGACTTCCCAGGTTACTTCTAAAAGGCACTTAACCTTCTGTGCAAGACATCAGAATACCTGACACAAACTTAATTTACAATGCCACTTAACATTTTTATGACACTTTTCAGTTTATGAAACTTCAAATACAACTTATTTTATACTCTTCTAAGCCTGAAAGGTATAGTTCCCATAAAGAAAGAATTGTGCCCTTTTCTGTGTGAGGTAACAGATGCACAGACCATCTAGGAAGTGGTTCCCACACTACTGACTACATTAGAATCACCCTGAGGAGCTTGCTCAAGATTCAGATTCTGAAGCATAACCACCATAACCTCCAGAGGGCACTGCCTAAACCTACACGCTGAACAAGATCCAAGTTTTGACTGGTGGCCAAAGTTGGGGTTTTATGATAGAATCCAGAGCCCAAGGGGCTTGTTGACCTCAGGAAGGAGGTTTACAGACTACTACACCATAAAGAGACTAAATATGTGTTTGTGTGTCCAAGTATCAGAACATTACAACAGCTCTTCACCTTGTTTATACCTTAAGGAGACAAACATGAATCAACTGTGTTATATTTTCAATTAGCTTTAAAATATGTTTCATGCTGAACATGGTGGCTACACGCCACTAATCCCAGTACTCGGGCAGAGGCAGGCGGTTCTCTGTGAGTTTGAGCCCAGCTAGGTCAACATAGCAAGTTCCAGGCCAGCTGGGGCTACACAGTGAAACACTGCCTCGAAAAAACTAAATAAACAACATCCACCTCCCTACCGCTGCAACACACAAACTTTCATTACACTAGTCTCAGTACTTTCGCCCACTACTTGCCAAAGTAATTTATTAATAAATGACATTACAAAACAAAAACATTAGGAAAAGCTCCCCACCCCCCAAAAGGTTCTGAGAAATCATACTAGTCATGGCAGGGACACTAGTACCATCCTGTGATGGTACTAGAGCTCAGACACATTACTGTCCAGGTAGGTTGCACCTCTCCTCCTCCTCTACAGATAATGTGACTAAGTTCTCATAACTAGTGTGGAAAGTGCCACTTCTGAGTCTCGGGACACTGAGTGCAGACCACTGCCAACAGGATTCAAATGGAGTAAAATAGAAAACTCAATGACCAAGTGAGGCAATCTGCCCCACAAACTCCTTCAGCCCAGTCCATGCCATCAAGTATCTGTAACGGCAGCTCAGCTGTTGGCCCTGACAGCTAATTCCCTTCATGGAACATCTCTTACGTGGCCACAAAAATCTGATAACGGAATTCTGGACCTTGAAAACTGCTTAAAGGTCATCCACCAATTTTTTTAATATATTTTATGTATTATTTTATGTGTATGAGTGTATAGCCTGCCTATGTGTAGATGCACCCTCTCGTACAAGGCCAGCTGAGTCAGAAGGCCTTGGATCTGCTGGAACTGGAGTTACAGATGGCTGTCAGACACCATGTGGTTGCTGGGAACTGAACCAGATTCCTCTGCAAGAGCAACCAGTGTTCTTAACCATTGAGCCATCTCTCCAGCCCCCTGACTAAATTCACTAAATTCTTAAGTTTATATACAAGGATACTAAAACCTCAGATTTCAGACCTTGGTAGATAAGGAGGAAGAACACTGGACACCAGTTTTTTGGGGGTTTTTTTGTTTGTTTGTTTGCTTGTTTGTTTTGGTCTTTTCAAAAGAGGGTCTCCCTGTAGCCCCAGCTGTCCAGGAACTCACTCTGTAGACCAGGCTGGCCTTGAACTCACAAAGATCCGCCTGCCTCTGTCTCCCAAGTGCTAAGATTAAAGGTATGCACAACCACGCCCAGCCATCAGTACTTTTTTAATTTTTTTTTTTAATTTTTGTATGTGTATGAATGTACTGTCTGCATGCAGGTCTGTGCACCCATGTCATGCAATGCCGTGGAGGTCAGAAGAGGGTCTTGGATTCCCCTGGAACTGGAGTTCTCCTGGAATTGGAGTTACAGACGGTTCTTAGCCGCCATGTGGGTGCTGGGGCTCGAACCCGGGTCCTCTGCAAGAGCAGTCGGTGCTCTTAACCACTAGGCCATCTCTCCAGCCCCCGCCATCAGTACTCTTAATTTCCTAGATCTTCCTCCTCACAATGTTATGTTACATACTAGATTCAAAAAGGATAAGGAAAAAAGTGTATGTCTCAAAAGCAACCTCTGAAACTTTAATCCCAGCAACCAGAACATAGACGCAAACAGAACCTTGTGTTCAACGGCAGCCAGGGCTACATAGAGAGAGACTCTCAAAAACAAACAGGCTGGAGAGATGGCTCTTCAAGAAGACTAGGGTTCAAGCCGGGCGTGGTGGCGCCACGCCTTTAATCCTGGCACTTGGGAGGCAGAGGCAGGCGGAATCTTATTGTGAGTTCAGGCCAGCCTGGCTACAGAGGTGAGTGCACAGCCAGCTGGGGCTACAGGGAGACCCTGTCTCGAAAAACCAAAAAAAAAAAAAAAAACATGTTCAACTGCCACACCACATGGTGGCTAACACCGTCCATAAGCTCCAGTTCCAGGAGCCTGATACTCCTCTTCTTGGCCCACTGGATGACAGGTCCACTTACATATATGCAGCACTACATTCATACACTAAAATAAAAATATTTTTAAGTAACCTATGAAGTCGGACATGATGGAGCATGCCTTTAATCACCCAGCACTCAGGAGGCAGATGCAGGCAGATCTCTGTGAGTTCAAAGCCAGCTTGGTCTACATAGCAAGCTCAGGCCAGCTGGGATTAAAGGGAGACCCTGTCTTAAAAAGACCAAAAAAAAAAAAAAAAAAAAAAAAAAAAAAGTAACCTCTGGGCTACTTTCTTTTCTGACTCAACAGATAATCTATCCAGCCATCTGCCAGTTGCCAGCACTGGATTTTTAGGTGAATTGAGATCCACAGAAAAATTCAGTTTGTGGTGATACTAGGCCTTGAAATTCTAAGCCTGGACAAATTACACACAAAAACAAAGTTGACATTACCTTAAAAGATAGAGAAATTGGGGCTGGAGAGATAGCCTAGCAGTTAAAAGCACCGACTGCTCTGGCAGAGGACCCAGGTTCGATCCCCAGCACCCACGTGGTGGCTAAGAACTGTCTGTAACTCCAATTCCAGGAGAACTCCAGTTCCAGGGGAATCCGAGACCCTCTTCTGACCTCCGTGGCACTGCATGACACGGGTGCACAAACCTACATGCAGACAGTACATTCATACATGTACAAATATAAATAAAAGTTTAAAAAATGATAGAGAAATAAAAATATGGCAGTTTTCTTACAAAAGATAATGCATATGAATCACTCTTGTACTTCTGCCACAACTGTCTCTAGCACCATCAATCATTAGCACAGCATTTCCACATTGAGATTTAGCCCAAAGCAAAGAAAGAAACCAGCACACTCAGATACCAATGTCCCCCTTTTCCCCTTCCTACAAGACCAGGGCACTGGGCCTATCTTCTACCCCCCTCCTCAACCCTAAGAGATACAGGAGAACAGGTCTCACTCGCCAGGAGAGACAAGCATGTCTTGGATTGGGCATGACAGGAGGCTGTGTCTGAGTGAGCATCTCCTGTGTTTCCTATGCAACAGAAGGGACTCTTCCTTAGCTCAATATATGTTTAGAAGCTGGAGAATGTTCAATTTTTTTCTATATACAATTCCATCATAAAGATAAAAGAATTCTTTGACTGGAAATACAGCTCACTGGTAGAGTATTTGCTTAGCATGTTCAATGCCCTAGATTTAATACTCAGCATTTGGTCAAAAAATAACTTTAAAAAAAAAACCTTAAAAATCAGGTAGGAGGGAGAGAGACTGGAAAAATGGCTCAGGGTTAGGTTTCTTGCAGAAGACCTGAGATCCCAGTACCCACATCAGGTGGCCTGCAAGTTCCAGGGGATCCAATACCACTGGCATCCATGGGCACCCATACACACCTACACACCCTCACACACACACCATCAAAAATAAATCTTTAGAACTGGGAGGAATCTTAGTTGTACAAACATAAAACTTAAGTTTGATCCCCAAAACCCATATAAAAGCAGGGGATGGTGCTACGGAGGGAGAATCGAGGATCCCTGGGGCTTATCTAACCAGACAGCCTAGCCTAATCAGTAAGACCTAGGTTCTAGGTCTCAAAAAACAAGGTGGACAACTCCTGAGGAACTGTCTTTCAAGGCTGACCTGTGGCCTCAACATAAATGCACACACATGCACATACACCTGTATATATACATACATATACCCTCCACACACATGCAGACATGTGCAGCGCGCACACGCACATACACACACACGCACACACACACACACACACACACACACACACACACACACAAAATTAAATAAAAGGTTTCCAAATCCCAGAAGAGAGTTCTAATAGAGCTTTGTATACTCTGCTTTCTCTTCAGATCATATAAATCTTTCACCTTTTACTAATAGCACTTGTTTACACAGAGAAAAAAAAGAAAGGGGGAGAGGGGAATCCAAGCCAGGCATGCTTGTACATGCCATTAGTCCCAGCACTGGGGAGGCAAAGGCAAAGAGATCTCAGTGAGTTCAAGGCCAGCCTGGTCTACATATCAAGTTCCAGGCCAGCTGGGGCTATAGGGAGACCCTGTCTCAAAAAGACTCAAAAAAAACAAAATTTTTTAAACTAAATTTTGGGATTGGTGTTGGAATTGAACCTAGGTCTTTGAACATTCTAGCCTCCTGAGTGTGGGATTAAAGGCATGTGCCACCAAGCCCAGCAGCAAAATTGTATCTTAAAGAGCAGGTAGTATGTCCAAATAACTTAAGAAAACAGTATTTCTCTATTTTTCTATTATCCCAACCCAAAAGAAAAAAAATCAACTTCATAATAATTTAAATTTCTACTAAAGATATTAAATTATAAGGAATAAGAAGAGTTAAGTTTTTATTGAATTCTTGCTAATTTCAAATATTTTGATAGACTCCCCTTCTGCTACCTGCCCTTTTATCACCTTCTGCCCAATTTCATGTACTCATATATATATAATTTTTTAAAGGCCTACTGAGTCAAACTTGTGTCCCCAAGTAACCTTTAGCTCCACTGGAGCATGGTTAACCTATCCAGACTCTTCCCCTCCGAACTGCTATCCAACTAGCGTTGCCAACTAGCGTTAGGGTTTCTTATCCACTTTGATGCTGGGATTTTGCCTGGCTTAAGCTTACATGAAACTTGTGCATGCTGCCACCATTGCTCTGAGTTCCTGAGTAATACCCAGTTTGTCTGGAAAACTCTGTTTCCTTGTAGTCATTCACCACCACTCACCACTGACTATTACAGTCTTTCTGCCTCCACTTTTCACTGAGCCTTGGGAGGGAGAAGTTTGAAATAGATGTCCTTTTTTTTTTTTTTTGGTCTTTTTGACACAGGCTCTCCCTTTAGTCCCACCTGGCCTGGAACTCGCTATGTAGACCAGGCTGGCCTTGAACTCACAGGGATCCATCCACCTACCTCTGCCTCCTGAGTGCTGAAACAGATGTCCTAATCAGGGACAGCACAAGGAGTAGGATTTTTGTCCTGCAGTGTTGTCTTTTAGAGAATCACTTAGCACTGCTAATATATAAGATTATTTTCACCCACTTTCTCAAGGAAAGGTTTTTGATTCCTTGGGGAGTAATACCACCCTCATTGAAAGTAAGTGTGATGGGGCCTAAAAATATAATCCTCAAACTTTGAATTTCCCAGATCTCTACTAAAACATTTAGATATCTTTAAAGTCAAGATCCTGCATTATTCAACATCTTTCCATATAAAATCTATGAGCTACAATGTTCCTAACATAACTTATTTCCACTGTTGCTCCTCAAATTGGACTAAGGATGGACAGTTACTTAAATGAGTAAGACTATAGCACAAGAGCATTAAAAGTACAGATCTGCTAGGCATGGTGGCACATGCATGCTTTTAGTCCCAGCATTCTAGAAGCAGAGGCAGGCAGACCCCTTTGAGTATGAGGCCAGCATAGGTGAGCTTCAGGCCAGTCAGAGCTGCATAGTGTGACCCTATCTTGGGGGTAAAAATTAACTGATCGATTAATCTTAAAAAAAAAAAAAAAAGTACAGATGGTGCTGGGCATAGTGATACACACCTTTAATCCCAGGAAGCAGAGGTAGGCAGATCTCTGTGAGATCGAGGCTAGTCTGATCTATACAGAGTGTACCAAGCCAGCTAGGGCTACACAAGACCCTGTCTCAAAAGGATAGGGGAGAGGAGTGAGGGAAGAAGGGAAGGAAGGGGAGGGGAGGGGAGAGGAGGGGAGGGGAGGGGAGGGGAGGATCAGTTGAAGAGGCAGGGGGCATTGTTTAAATTTTAACTACAGGGAATCTAAGATTATCTAGCCTGTCTTTCCTCTGTGCAAAGAACAACCATAGTCTTACTATGGAAATACTTAGCTTATGGATTCTAATATGATCTAAGAAAAGGTTTATTTCCCAAACTACATAGTCTTTGAGTTGTATCTCATACTTGTGGTACACTGATTTCCATGTAACTTGGAACTGAATATCCCATTCTCACTTTTTCCCTGTTCCAGAACCTGTGCTTATAAATCTTATCAAAATTGAAAATATACAACTTGTTTTATTTGACAATTGTCTTAATTATATAGCTATCTCAATGTAGTTACAGCAAAACATTCATGCCATTACATGATTACACAATAAAATCCTAAGCAGGCCAATATGAACAAAATCACCTCTTGCCATGGTGGAGAACATTCACTAGTGGCCCGAATAGCACTCTGGCCGATACCATACCTTGCAGTCGTGACCCCTTGAATCTGACCTGGCCTGTGTATTGCTTCTGGATTACGGAATGGTATAAAATGGCACAATTCCAGAAATAAACTTCAAGAAGGTGAGGCCGCTCCAATTTTTGGCACCTCCAGAAAAGGCGGTCACACTATAAGCCCAAATTCCCTAAGACTAAGTCTCTGAAAAGGTCCAAGTTAGTGAGGTAATAGGCCACATGGAAGCTGCTGACCAAGGCACACACAAGTGAAGGACAGACAGATCATCATGGACTGTGCAGAGGCAGTTGAGACCATGTGGAACAGAAATAAGCCCTGTCTAAAATGGACACTAAGCAAACAAGTGAGGACTGTTGCTTTAAGCCATTGCAATTGTTTACTAAATAGCAAGAATAACCGAAACATTCTTTGTTACAACAAATATGGGGGGGGGGGACTACAGCAAACCTATTTGTAAAAGACCTTAAAACAGTCTACCTCTTCTGAAACAGTCTTTTTTTTGGAGGGGGGTCTTTTTTGAGACAAGGTCTCCTTTTAGTCCCAGCTGGCCTGGAGCTCGCTATGTAGACCAGGCCGGCCTTGAACTCACAGAGATCCGCCTGCCTCTGCCTCCCAAATGCTAGGATTAAAGGCATGCGCCACCACGCCCTGCCAATTAGTCTTCTTGAATTTAAAAAGGTTGTATGTAAATTCTACTTTCTCATATTTCACTCTGCAAATGGCAACCAGCATCAAATTCCTACCAAATGGTTAATAATGCCCCATCCCCAGATTACACACACACACACACACACACACACACACACACACACACAGAGGCAAGCACAACCACAGAGAAACAAAATGGTTTATATTTGTTAAATGTAGGTAGAAAATTACCCATAAGTATCTTCCCATCCAAGTGTAGTGGCTCATTCCTATAACCGAGCACTCAGGAAGTAAAGACAGAAGGCTGCTTTGAGCTCCAGGCCAGCCTGGGGTACAGGTATGAGAACCCATCTCAAAAGACAGTGAGGGAAAAAGAAGAGGAAAGAGAGAAGACCCTTCCAATTAAGAACACAGAGTAAGGGGGATCTGGGGCGATGGTTCAGAGGTTAAGAGCACTGGCTGCTCTGGCACAGGAAGGAGATAGGTTCAAATCCCAGAACCAAAGTGCCAGCTGCCAACTCTCTGTAAGTCCAGTTCCAGGGAATTCCAATACACTCTTCTCTCCTCTAAGGGTACTGTACAAAATGGGTGCACTTACATATATGCAACCGGTACACTCATACACATAAAGATAAATTTTTTTAAAAAAAAGAATATGGACGGGGCTGGAGAGATGGCCTAGCGGTTAAGAGTGCCGACTGCTCTTGCAGAGGACCCAGGTTCGATCCCCAGCACCCACATGGCAGCTGAGAACCGTCTCTGGCTCCAGTTCCAGGGGAATCTGACACCCTCTTCTGACCTCCGCAGCATTGCACAACATGGGTGTGCAGACCTATGTGCACACATAAAAATAAATAAAATAAAAAAAGAATATGGAGTAGAGGGCTCCATGGAAGGATGGCTCAGCAATTAAGAACCCAAAGGACCCAGGTTCAATTCCCAGCACCCACATGGCAGCTAACTGTCCATAACTAGAGTTCCAGAGGATCCAACACCCTCTTCTACCCTCTGTAACCACTGCACACACGTAGTGCACTTATACACATGCAAGCAAACACTCATACACAGAAAATAAAAAGGTAAAATATTAAAAAAAAAAAAGAATACAGAGTAGAGTACCTGAAATGGGTTTGAAAACTCACATAGAGACAGCAGTAAGTACAGGAGGATACTGTTACCTGTTGGAAGTAAATTACAACCACCAGTTAAGCCTTAATTAATGTAGTTACTGAGAATTTTATATTTACTATGTGCCAGGTTATCTAGAATACTAAAAGACAACCTCTACTCAGAGTAGCTCCCATCTAGCAAAAGCTCTGCAATGGTCTTACCATAGCCTAAATGTGTCCCCAAAATTTTTATGTTGCACAATTTTGTGTCTCCAAAGCAACAGAATTGGGAAGGGAAACATTTAAGTCCTGCAGACTCTACCTTCATGAACAAATTAGTGTCCATATAGAATGACTTGACATAAGGGACTGGTTCCACCCTCTGTCATGTTCCACCTTCCACCCCTCATCAGTTGCTGTGTTCAATTTGGAAGCAGTGATCAGACCCATACCAAACAATAAACCTCCCTAAGACTTTATCTTGGGTTTCTCAGCCTCAAGAACTGTGAATAAACTTCTAGTATTGTACCAGAGCAGCACACACTAAGATCTGAATATTAGTGTCTCCTCCAAAATCTGTTAGAACCTAACAGTATATGACAGGGGCTGGAGAGATGGCTCAGTGTTTAAGAGTGCCAGATGCTCTTGCAGAAGACCTGGGTTCAATTCCCAGCAGCCACATGGCAGCTAAGAACCATCTTTAAGCCCGCTGTGGTGTTGCACGGCTTTAATCCTAGCACTCAGGTGGCAAAGGCAGGCGGATCTCTGTGAGTTCCAGGCCAGCCTGGTCAACAGAGTGAGTTCCAGGCCAGCTGGGGCTGCAGGGAGACCCTGTTTAAAAAAAAAAAAAAAAGAAGAACCTAACAGTATTAAAAGGTGGGACCTGTTGGGAAGTGATGACATGAATTGGTTAGTAGTGTTATAAACAGGTTGAGACTGCCTGCTCTCTGCCATGTGAGGACACAATTCATACTATTTATAAATTATCCACTCTGAGGTATTATCATAGCAGCATAAACAGACTGAAACAGGCTCCAAATATAGTAATTTTATAAACACTATGTATAATAAAAACAATGAGAACATGAAAAATAAACTAAGGAAAATGTAGAAAAGTTTTTTTACTTCCTGCCTTCTAACAGTTACAAAAAAAAAAATAAAGGTGAAAACTAAAACAAGTGAGGTTACTGAAGACCTCTCATACCAACTCCAGCAAGGCTGAAATATAAGCACTTTAATAAGTGCTCCAAGGGAACACAATTTTCTGATTTATTCCCCCACCTGACCTAGCTAAACGAAGGCCCAGAAGAGGTGTACAGACACTTGTTAAATATAATCCTGTATCTACAACAATGGAACTTTGCATAATTTACTCAATATCATTAACAGAAGATGAATAATGGATTGAAGAGCTGCACTGAGAATTAAATGAGATAATATAACATTTGGAAAATGATAATGGGCAACAAAAAGTTTGAGTGTCATTATATTAGAGAATGTAACATTTTTATAATGCAGCAAACACCTGGTATATGCAGGTTCTATGCTCTATAGAAAAAATGTAGGGGATGGACAGAGAGCTCAGCAGTTAAGAGCAGTGGCTGCTCTTGCAGAGAACCCAGGTCTGGTTTCTAGCATCCACAGTTGCTAATGACTATAACTCCAGCTCTGGAGGATTTGATGCCCTCTTCTGACCTCCACAGACATGGCATGACACAGGTACACTTACACATGAAGGCAAAACACTCGCATACACAAAATAAAATAATAAAAAAATACACAAAATGTAAAGAAGCACACTAAGGGAAGCTAGGAGTAAAGGAACTTTTAGAAAAGCCTTCACATAGGATATGAAGCTGCTCAGAACTGCTAGGCATTTGGAATATGGTAGGACACAGAAGACAGCCTGGTAAGACAAACCACAAACAGAACCTCAATACTTTAATAAAACTGCTTTTCACTCCACAGTTTTAAGAATTATGAACAATTATAGGCTGCCAGAGAAAGGGTACGCTCAGAGTGGGAAGAGAGAGTTGAGGATGACAATGAAAACAAACAAACAAACAAAAAAAAAACAGAACACAAAAACTAGGATGAAAGGTAACACTAAAGCTTCAGTAACCTGTTGTTCATTAAACTGTTCATAAACTTTCATGAAAACAAATCTCACCTAAAATCAGTTTTAAGCCGGCCGTGGTGGCGTGCACCTTTAATTCTAGCACTTGGGAGCCACAGGCAGGCAGATCTTTGTGAGTTCAAGGCCAGCATGGTCTACAGAGTGAGTTCCAGGAAAGCTGGGGCTACAGGGAAACCCTGTCTCAAAAAGACCAAAAAAAAAAAAAAAATCAGTTTTAAGAAAAAGTTCTAAAACCTGAAAGAAGACAGTGATGGGCAGTTTTTTAGACAATAGAAAGACAGCATGAAGGGTACAGATTGGAGGATGGAGGGGGTGGAGGGTGTAACAAAAACCAGTCAGACAATAGGTGTCTATAGGTTCATAGCATCTGATCATTTTAGAAAGAGCCATTAGAGATCTCCTGAGCCCAGCGGCAGGTGCCGGGGCGCGGGCTGAAGAGCCCCCCCCCCCCCACCAACTGAGATTACGAAGAAGGATCTGAAGGAGGCAAGCAAAGCACGCCTTCAACACAGTGAAGAGGCATTTAGGACTCACATTGGAATACAGGCAAGGAGAAGCCCATATGCCAGGATCACGAAGAAGAGACTACACTGGAAAGGTGCAGGATAATCCCACGCCAAGCTTTACCAACCCTATGGATGACTCCTGCAGTGGGATCCCTCCGGGGATGCCCCAGGACACAGACATCAGAAACACAATTGGGAACATACTTAAAGAACTACAAGATCATAAAGAACAAATTAAAGAACTAAGAAAAGAGAATGAGGACCGAGAGAGAGAGAATGACAAGCTCCGGAAGGAAGTAGAAACACTGAAAAGATCCCATGCTGAAAAAGAAAAAGAAACCAACCAGCAAACAAAAGAGCTACAAAAAGAGATCGAGAAGCTCCAAAAAGAAATAGAAACACTAAAGAAATCAGAAGAGGAAATGAAAAAGGAAATCAAACACTCATCCATTCAAGAGGAAAGGAATGAAAAAAGCCTCAGAAGCAGAATGGAGGAAGCAGAACAAAGAATATCAGACCTGGAGGACAACACAGAACAACTAAAAACCTCAAGGAAAGATTATGAAAAATTTAAAAATACACAAAAATGGAACAACCAGGAGCTGTGGGACACTATGAAAAGATCAAACCTCCGCATCATAGGAATAGAGGAAGGAGAAGAATCCCAAGAGAAAGGTATTGATCAGATCTTCAACAGAATAATAGATGAAAACTTCCCCAAACTAAAAAAGGACAAACCAATACCAATACAAGAAGCACATAGAACTCCAAACAGACAAGATCAGAAAAGAAATTCTCCACGCCACATCATAGTTAAAATGCTGGACACCCAAAACAAAGAGAAAATTCTTAAAGCGACAAGAGAAAAACAACAAGTGACCTATAAGGGGAAACCTATCAGAATAACAACGGACTTCTCACAGCAAACGATGAAGGCAAGAAGAACCTGGAGCAAAGCATTCCCAGTGTTGAGGGACAATGGATGCCAGCCCAGGTTACTATACCCAGCAAAAATGTCAATCATAGTGGAAGGAGAGAGGAAAATCTTCCATGACATAAACAACTTGAAAGAATACATGTCCGGAAAACCAACCCTTCAGAGAATACTTGAAGCAATCCAAAGAACAGAAGAAAGGAGCAACCAACCCCAGGCAACTAGAAGGAGAAATCAATAAAAGCATAACTGCAGAAGTAGAAACCTAAATCAAAACCGCAGATGGATAATAAGGCAAAAGGAAGCAACACAAACCTATCAGTCATAACCTTAAATATTAATGGACTAAATTCCCCAATCAAAAGACATAGACTGGGAGACTGGATTAGGAAACAGAATCCATCGATATGCTGTCTGCAAGAAACACATCTTACCTTCAAGGACAGGCACCACCTTAAAGTGAAGGGATGGAAAAAAATATTCCAAGCAAATGGTACCAAAAAGAAAGCAGGTGTTGCTATTTTAATATCGGATAAAATAGACTTCAAAGTAAAAGAAATCAGAAGAGACAAAGAAGGCCATTACATTTTCATCAAAGGAACAATCCACCAAGAAGATTTCACAATTATGAATATATATGCCCCAAATTCTGGTGCACCAAACTTTATAAAGACAATTCTCCAGGACCACAAGTCACAGACTAACCCCAGCACACTCATAGTGGGAGATTTCAATACCCCACTGAGTCCTTTGGATAGGTCAACAGGACAAAAAATAAACAGAGAGACATCTGAACTGAACGATATGATACACCAAATGGACCTCATAGACCTCTACCGAACATTCCATCCTAATACCAGAGAATACACTTTCTACTCAGCACCCCACGGAACATTCTCCAAAATCGACCACATCCTGGGACACAGAAGAAACCTCTACAAATACAAAAAGATTGAAATAATTTCATGCATCCTGTCAGACCACAGTGCAATGAAGCTCAACATCAACACCAGGACAAGCCCTCCTGCCTACAAGAACACATGGAGACTAAACAACACACTCTTGAATAATGAATGGGTCAAGGAAGAGATAAAGAAAGAAATAAAAACATTCCTGGAACTGAATGACAATGACAATACAACACAACAAAACTTATGGGATACCTTAAAAGCAGTCCTAAGAGGGAAATTTATAGCCCTGGGTGCCTACATTAGAAAAACAGAAAGAGCACAAGTGAATGATCTAACACTACAGCTAAAAGCACTTGAGAGGCAACAACAGATGAACCCTAAACGCAACAGACAGGAAGAAATAACAAAAATCAGAGCAGAAATCAATGAAATAGAAACAAAGAAAACAATACAAAAAATCAATGAAGCCAAAAGTTGGTTCTTTGAAAGAATAAACAAGATAGACAGACCTCTAGCCCAGTTAACAAAAAGAAAGAAGGAACAACTCCAAATCAATACAATCTGTGATGAAAAGGGAAATATCACAACGGACAAGGAAAAGATCAAGAAAATTATATGGGAATATTACAAGAACCTATATTCTACCAAGTTTGAAAATCTAGAAGAAATGGATGAATATCTGAAATCTTGGGAATCACCAAAGCTTGGCCAAGAGGAGACCAGCAGCTTAAACAGACCCATAACATATGAAGAAATAGAGGATGTAGTAAGAAGCCTCCCAACTAAAAAAAGCCCAGGCCCAGACGGTTTCACAGCAGAATTCTATAAAACATTTCAAAAAGACCTACAACCATTATTTCTGAAACTGTTTAGAAGTATACAATCAGAGGGAATTCTCCCAAATTCCTTCTATGAAGCCAACATCACTCTATTACCAAAACCAGGCAAAGATACAACTAAAAAGGAGAATTATAGACCCATCTCCCTCATGAACACAGATGCCAAAATTCTAAACAGAATACTGGCAAATCGCATACAGACCCACATCAAGAAGATCATCCATCATGACCAAGTTGGATTCATACCAGAGATGCAGGGATGGTTCAACATACGAAAATCAATAAACATCATCAAACACATAAACGGAATCAAAGACAAAAACCACACCATCATCTCAATTGATGCTGAAAAAGCCTTTGACAAAATCCAGCATCCCTTCATGCTTAAAGTCCTAGAAGGAATTGGATTGGAGGGATCATTCCTCAATGTAATCAAAGCCATATACAGGAAACCCACAGCCAATATCATCCTAAATGGGGAAATGACGGAAACATTCCCTTTAAAGGTAGGAACTCGGCAAGGCTGCCCCCTATCACCACTCCTCTTCAATATAGTGCTTGAAACACTTGCTAGAGCAATAAGGCAAGAAAAGGATATTAAAGGAGTACTAATTGGAAAAGAGGAAGTCAAACTATCCCTATTTGCTGATGATATGATTGTTTACTTAAGAGATGCAAAAAACTCCACCAGAAAACTCCTAGAAACGATTAACAGCTTCAGCAAAGTGGCAGGATACAAAATTAACCTTAGAAAATCAATGGCCTTTCTTTACACCAAGAACAAGCAACTGGAGAAAGAATTCAAAGAGACCTTCCCACTCACAATAGCCTCAAAAACAATAAGATACCTAGGAACAAACCTAACCAAAGACACCAAAGACCTCTACAACAAAAATTTTAAACCCTTAAAGAAAGAAATTGAAGAAGACCTCAGAAGATGGAAAAACCTCCCATGCTCATGGATTGGGAAAATTAACATTGTAAAAATGTCCATTTTACCAAAACTCTTGTATAGATTTAATGCAATCCCAATCAAAATCCCCAAGAGTTTCTTCACAGGCTTGGAAACAAAAGTTCTTAAATTCATTTGGAGAAACAAAAGACCCCGAATAGCCAAATCAATCCTGAGTGAAAAGAGCTACACAGGAGGGATCTCTATACCAGATTTTAAACTATACTACAGGGCTATAGTCATAAAAACAGCCTGGTACTGGCACAAAAACAGACCTGTTGACCAATGGAACAAAACCGAAGATCCAAATCTGAGCACATACAATTTCAGCCATCTCATATTTGACAAGGGGGCCAAGAAACCACAATGGAGAAAAGACAGCATCTTCAGCAAGTGGTGTTGGCAAAACTGGATCACCACTTGTAGAAGAATGAAATTAAACCCCTACCTCTCACCCTGTACAAAAGTCAACTCCAGATGGATTAAAGACCTCAACGTGAAACCCCAAACTCTGAAGGTGATAGAAGAAAAAGTTGGCAGCAGACTACAAGACATAGGCGTAGGAAAAGACTTCCTAAATCAGACAGCAGCTGCACAAGAATTAAGGTCGACAATTGACAAATGGGACCTCATCAAACTCAAAAGCTTCTGTACATCAAAAGAAACAATCAAGGAAGTGAAGAGAAATCCCACAGAGTGGGAGGAAACCTTCACTGCAGATACATCTGACAAAGCATTGATTTCCAGAATATATAAACTACTCAAAAAACAAAGAAAAAAGAAAACAAATGACCCGCTCAATAGATGGAGCAAAGAACTGAACAGAGACTTCACAAGCGAGGAATTAGAGATGTCTGAGAAACACCTCAAGAACTGCTCAACATCACTAATCATTAAGGAAATGCAAATGAAAACCACTTTAAGATATCATCTTACTCCAATAAGACTGGCTAGGATCAAGAAAACAAATGATACCAAGTGCTGGAGAGGTTGTGGGGAAAGGGGAACACTCATCCACTGCTGGTGGGAATGTAAACTCGTACAGCCACTATGGAAAGCAGTGTGGAGAACCCTTGGAAGACTTGGAATGAACTTGCCACCCGACCCAGCCATACCACTCCTGGGCATGTACCCTCAAGACTTACGCCACCACAGAGATACATGCACGGCCATGTTTATTGCAGCTCTCTTCACAATAGCAAGGAGCTGGAACCAACCTAAATGCCCCTCAACTGACGAGTGGATAGAGAAAATGTGGTACATCTACACAATGGAATTCTATGCAGCAGTAAAGAAAGACGACATCACGAGCTTTGCAGGAAAATGGCTGGAGCTAGAGGACATCATGCTGAGTGAAGTAACACAGTCCCAGAAAAACAAACGATGCATGGTATCACTCATCTGTGGATGCTAGTGCCAATTACCCAGTTGTAAGTATTTCTTGTGTAGGGCCCCCTGAGCTTTTGTACAAAGCAGTTGGGCATAATGCATTTTGGAAACAACAACAACAACAGAAAATACTGCATCAAAGAACTGACTGAAACAGTGAACTTCTGCTCAAAACAGTCAACTTCCCCATGGAAAATATTGAGAAAGACTAAGAGATGGAAAGCATGTTTGGCAGAATGCACGAGCTCTGGTGGGGTGGGGGAATGAGTGGGAACATGGGTCTAGATTTGTTAAAAATAAATAAATAAATTTATGTGAAAAAAAAAAAAAAGAAAGAGCCATTAGCTCTCAGGCTGACTTCTCTAGTACCTAGAAATAGCTTCTCCACTGGGCATAGTGTTATATGCCTGTAATTCCAACACTTAGGAGGCGGAAGCAGGCAGATATCTATGAGTTCAAGGCTAACCTGATCTACATGGAGTTCCAGGCCAGCCAGGGCTATATAGTGAAGTTTTTTCTCCAAGAAATACTAAATGTACATCACTGTTACAGCTAGCTTAATCAGCCAACATTTAAGGAGTCAGAATTCCACGTATCAGCACATTAGGCCCTAAACATATAGCAGCAAACCAAACACACCACAGCTTGGTCTAAGGAAAGGTAAAGCCAACAAATAAATTCATCTCACAACTCTAAAATTCAGGAGGAATGGATAGGAAATGGTGAGAAGGACAAGCTGAGGGTGCTCTGAAGCCTAACCTAGCGGGGAAAAGTCATATCGAGGAGCAAAGGCTTCTCTCAGACCTGAGACCTAAAGATGCATTCACATTCATCTGCATCAGGTGCTCTTCACAATTACACACAGTAGGAAGATACTACCCCAGGCACCAACAAGCCAGGGAAAGGTGGGACTAAGATTAAAAGCCAGAAACGAACATCAGAACTCACAGAATGACTTTTCCCACTGCATGCACTGCTGGTAACAAGACTATGTTGGCTCCCATGAGCCAACCAGTGTCCACACCTGTGTGTACATCCTCCTTTGAGTGTGAACAGGTCCTGTAGCTTGCTTTTAACCAAAAGAACATAGCAAATGTAATGGGATGTCATTTCCAAAGTTACTATGACTGTCAACTACTCCTACACTGGCCTCAAGAAAGTAATAGAGCTGGAAAGAACAAGATGGCAAGGATTAAATATTTAAGGCAGATATTTTTTTGTTTTGTTTTTATTTTTGAGTCAGGGTCTCCCTGTAGCCACAGCTAGCCTGGAAGGAACTCCCTGTATAGGCCAGGCTGGCCTCAATCTCAAAGAGATCCATCTGCCTCTGCTTCCAGAATTGGGATTAAAAGTGTGAGCCACCAGGCCTGGCTAAGCAACATTTTTTATAAGAGATCTTTCCCCAGTCAAACCTCAATGAAACCTCAGGCCAACCAACATTATTTACCGCTTATTTCTGTCTCACAGAAACTGACATGATGAACATGTTTGTTTGGGGTTTGGGGGGGGGGTTAATTTGGGGGCTGCTGTCTTTTTTTGAGACAGAGTCTCTCTGTATCTCCAGCTGTCCTGCAACTCACTATGTAGACCAGGCTGGCCTTGAACTCACAGAGATCCGCAGGTCTTTGCCTCTGAGTGCTAAAATTAAATGTATGCACCACCACACCTGGCATGTCACAAATTTTTAATTGATGCCAGACATTTTACATAATTACAGTTGAGATCTGTCTGTAATCTAGGATTAGTTTAGACTTTCTGGGGTGTTATTAATCCCTGCATTTGAGGTCATTTTTCTTTCAACTCTTGACTATAAGGTACCTAAATAATTCTCAATTCTCAGCCCTCTGAGGACTCTGGGAATTGTCTCCCTACGACATCCCCACTAGGTATTCCTTTATAAAATTGCATCCTATACTGCAGATAGGCAATCACTAATTAAACGGAGGAACTCTATTTGCTCCCTCCTCTCCAGAACTGTGCTCCTTAGTCTTCAGAAACTTCAATGTGTTTCTTCAACTCAGGAAAGTCCCAAGCTCTATTTGTGGGCCCACCCCCAGCACTCAGGACTAGAAACTGCCTCCAGGCAGAAAGCTGCACCTACAGTAAAGATGCCTCATGCACTTCCCATCTGTCAAGGATCACTGTCCTGTGCTCCGTTATCATTCAATATTTGGAAAATGTTCTCAGTGTTTATGGTGGGAAGGTAAATTCAAAATGCTACTGTCTCACAAAGACAGAAGTCATGACTCCTTGTCATTTAAGTTTACACTATATGTTTTGTGACACACAGAGAGAGAGAGAGAGAGAGAGAGAGAGAGAGAGAGAACCTATTATCTGTAACATCACCCCAGCCTTGTTTTTGTAATTATTTGCTTTCTTGATTATTCCATATATTAATATAAAATATAAGCTCTGTGAGTATAGAAACGTACCATGTCACTCCTGCCTGTATCCCCAGCTAAAATATATCCTGGCCTAGTGTGCCTAATGTGGGATAACAATCCTGAACTCAGACTTATCTAGAGCATGTGCAGGCTACCAATCAGCTTAGCACACTAGGCCAAGCAAAGGATGCAGGGAACACTGTTTTCAGCTAGCACATGCTCAGAAGTCACAAGTTGCCTTGCCTGTCAGCACGCCCCTTTTCTGAATAAGCCGCACAAGCTGGGATGCCATGTGAAGGTGGAGAGGTCTAGGACTCGCCACTGGGAAGTAATACCACGCAATGGAGGGGCTGCCCATCCCAAACCTATATAAACTGCCTCTTGCATAGAATAAATGGATTTGCACCCTCTGATGTGTCCCTGGGATGTTACTGGAGTAACCCCACGCAGTAACCTCTTCAGCCCGTTCAACGGTGAGGTCAGCAGGCCAGCAGCCTAGGATTAGTATTCAAATTCAGCAAATTAAATCACTAGCCAAACTGTTTCTAAGCATTTTAACTAATAGATACTGAGAACTCTTATCATTAGTCAATTCTCATCTAGACCCAGGTAAGCCTAATCCTGGGGGCTGCCTTAGAACTGTCTATTACCTTAATTAATGTGGACTAAGTAAAGTTTTAGTTAGGAACAAAAGAAACTAGCTTTAGCTTTGTTTAGCCTGAAAAGTAACTAACTAGAAAATCCTTAAGGGTACAAGTACCAAGTCAAGACACCAAAACTCAAAGCCACAGATCTGCAGGAGTCAGTCACCTCAACTTGTTCTAACCCCACTGAAACCAGGAACTAAATACCAATCTCCGTCCATGGAAAAGACAGGCCGCTGCAACCCTCTGCGCCTGCAACACACTCTACAATGTGCCTAGGTCTTTCCACTAACTGCTGGCTGTACAACCAGGCAGGAATGTAACCCCAGGTCACAGAACTGTAGAAACAAAGGCAATGTGAATAACTGGCTTTGAAAGTGTAAGGAGAGCTCACTTCCCACCAGCACTCCTCCACTAAAGAATTCTCCAACACCAAGTGTGGGATTGTGTTTGTTGTGGCATCAACCCTAGAATGCTCAACTTCTATCTATTCCTTAGAGTTAATGAGTTGCAGATTTGCCTTTTTTCCCTCTGAATATTTAGTTTGTGGCAACTGATATTTCCCAGGCCTTGCAACATGTGCAATCTACTATGATTAACCTAAAGCAAATTTCCTTGATTTTTTTTTAACTTACAAAATAAAGATAAGGCTAGCCTACTTCATAGGATTGCTGAAGACACTACAATAACAAATAAATGTATTTTCAGTGTCTTGTCTAATGCAGGTAACTGATCAATAGTAGCTGTTACAACTAAACAGTTCCTTAACTTTTTAGGAGAAACTCTGGTTTCTAAACAAGAGGAGCCCCTCTTCTTAAGGCAAAAAAGGAAAACAAAAAAAAAAAAAAGAAGAAGAACTAGCAGCCAGTAACAGAGGAGCAAGCCTGTAATGCAGCACTTGTGAGGCAGATGAAGGAGGATCCTGAGTTCAAGGGTAGC
Organism: Rhizomys pruinosus; assembly: GCA_009823505.1. NCBI lineage: Eukaryota > Metazoa > Chordata > Mammalia > Rodentia > Spalacidae > Rhizomys > Rhizomys pruinosus. Next base: position 623,021 of record VZQC01012821.1, read on the forward strand.
CTGGACTGCAGAGACCCTGTCTCAAAACACCAAAACAAACTACTAACAAACTGAAGATCCAAGATTTTATCTTACCTTGGAACTATGCCACTCCCTTCCCTATGAATTGGGAGTTGTCAGAAATTATGTTAAAATGTTGTCCTCAAAACTAGGATCGAGAGCAAATACATAAACCATTTGCTCATGCTGCAATTCCTATTTCCTCCAAATTTCTCTCGATACAGAAAAGATTCATCGGGACAAAGACCAGGCACATCAATCTGACTAATAACTATGTCCCAAGAGTCCATAATGGGACCAGCTCAGAAGACACATTCAACAAGTTACCTGATTTTTTTTTCCCCCAAACATCAACTACAGAAACTAGTCACTGAGAAAAGTTATATTATACTGAAACAAATCTGTGACCCATGAGCTTAAAAAATAAACTGAGTCATCTGATCAAAAAAAGTTTCAATCATTTTCTAACTACAATTGCAAGATTTTTTTTTTTTTTTTTTTGGTCTTTTCCAGACAGGGTCTCCTTATAACCCCAGCTGTCCTGGAACTCCCTCTGTAGACCAGGCTGGCCTTGAACTCACAAAGATCCGCCTGCCTCTGCCTCCCGAGTGCTAAGATAAAAGGTGTGCACCACCACACCCAGCTTTTTTTTGGGGGGTGGGGGTTGGGGTTTTTGTCTTTTTAAGACAGGGTCTCCCTGTAGCCCCAGCTGTCCTAGAACTATGTAGACCAGGCTGGCCTTGAACTCACAAAGATCCACCTGCCTCTGCCTCCCAAGTGCTGAGATTAAAGGCAGGCCCCACCACACCTGGCTAAGATTCACTTTTTTAAAAAAATGTACTTTCTCTCAATGTGTGTATATGCAGAAGATAACTGCAGGAGTCGGTTCTTTACTACCACCCTATGGGTCACAGGCATCAAACTCAGGTCCCTCAGTCTCGGGAGTAGGCACCTTTATCAGCATAGCCATCTCACTGCCCCCCCAAAAAAGATTCACTTTTTTTTTTTAATGTATGAGTTTACTGTCTGCATGTAGGTTGGTGCACATCATGCAATGCTGAGGTGGTCAGAAGAGGGCGTCATATTCCCCTGGAACTGGAGTTAAAGACAGTTCTTAGCCGCCATGTGGGTGCTGGGACTCGAACCCGGGTCCTCTGCAAGAGCAGTCGGTGATCTTAATCGCTGACCCATCTCTCCAGCCCCCCAAGACTCACTTTTTTGAAAAGCTTTCCATACAAGAAACTTTCTGTCACTTTTGTTCTGTCACTTAAACTTAAGGTAGAAGGCTAAGCCAAAAGGTATCCAAACTAACTTCTTTACTTTTCTGTGCCTTCTGTTTCTTTTTAGTCTTTTTGAGACAGGGTCCTGGCTGGCCTGGAGCTTGCTATGTAGACAAGGCTGGCCTTGATCTCACAGAGATACACATGCCTCTGCCTCCCTTGTGCTAGAATTAAAGGTGTGCGCCACAACCCACGGGTTCTCTGACTTTTTAAATGAAATCAAAACTAGAGCTTGTTTTTTTCAATTTTTTTTTATTAATTTTATTTATTTCCGTATGTGTAAGAATGTACTGTCTGCATGCAAGTTTGTGCACCCGTGTCGTGCAATGCCGCAGAGGTCAGAAGAGGGTCTTGGATTCCCCTGGAACTGGAGTTCTCCTGGAACTGGAGTTTCAGATGGTTCTCGGCTGCCATGTGGGTGCTGGGGATCGAACCTGGGTCCTCTGTAAGAGCGGTCGGCGCTCTTAACCACTAGGCCATCGAACTTGAGAACCACTACTGCTGACACTGGCTACATACACACTCCAGCTGACCAAATGTAACACTGCTGGGTAGGAATATTAATAATTTAGTAACCAAGCTGATCTCTCACTGATTTTTGTTTTGGTTTTGTGAAGATGTACTTTTTTAATGTTTATTTCTTCATTTGTATTTTATGTATATCTTAGTGTATGTAAGTACACCACATGTATGCAGGAACCCTAAGAGGCCGGCCAGCACAGGGTGTAAAAGCCCCTGGAATTGGAGTTAAAGCAGTTGTGAGCTGCCGTGTGGGTGCTGAGAACTGAGCTCAGGTCTTCTACAAGAGCAGTAAGTGCTCTTAATGGTTAAACCATCTCTCCAGCCTCTATTTTGTTTGAGACTGGGTCTCACTATGTAGTGCTAGCTGGCCTAGTGCTCTCTATGTAGAGCAGGCTGGCCTGGAACTCAGAGATCCTTCTACTTCTTCTCCTGAGTGATGGTAGTAAAGGTGTGTGTCACCATGCCCGGCTCATCTCGTTAATTTTTTTTATTTTGTTTTTTTATGCATATGAATGTACTGTCTGCATGTAGGTTTGTGCACCCCTGTCATGCAATGCCTCAGAGGTCAGAAGGTGTCGAATTCCCCTGGAACTGGAGTTAAAGACGGTTCTCATGGGGCTGGAGAGATAGCCTAGCGGTTGAGAGCGCCGACTGCTCTTGCAGAGGACCCGGGTTCGATCCCCAGCACCCACATGGTGGCTAAGAACCATCTGTAACTGGAACATCCAATTCCAGGAGAACTCCAGTTCCAGGGGAATCCGACACCCTCTTCTGACCTCCGCGGCATTGCACGACACGGGTGCACAAACCTACATGCAGACAGTACATTCATACACATACAAAAAAAAATAATAATAATAATAAATAAAAAGACGGTTCTCAGCTGCCATGTGGGTGCTGGGGATCTAACCCGGGTCCTCTGCAAGAACAGTCGGCACTCTTAACTGCTAGGCCATCTCTCCAGCTCTCATCTTGTTAATTTTAAACTGCTCCAGCCAGGCATGGTCCACACCTATAATTCCAGCCCTCTGGAGACTGAAGCAGAAAGTATGGTGACTTTGGCACCAGCCTAGGTCCTGTCTCAGCCAATCAATAAAACAGCTCCAAATTACCATTAGGGATGGTATTGATTTCAATAAACTACTAAAACTGTCTTTTCCTTTCATAATGTATAATCTTTCCACTCCCCATACTCAATATTTAGCTCCCACTATACAGCAGGCATTCACAGGCATTAAACTCGAGTAATTTTCTCTTTCTCCTATGCACAGCACATAGAGCGTTCCAATCTTTTTTATTGTTCTGTTGCTTTGTCTTGTTTTATTAAGTATGGCATAGCCCAGGCTAATCTAGAAGTCCTCCCTCAGCCTCCTGAGTGATGGCAATACTAGAGCATACCATCGTGTCTGAAATCCAATTTTCTGTACCTCTGAAAATCCTCCTCACCCCTTCCTTCTTCAAGATTCCCAGACTTCCTGTTCTACTTCTCATTCCAAATGCAGATACACCCTGCTCCTTGAAACGAACTAGTACAAAAAAAAATTTTTTTAAGTAGTTTACTAAGTCAACAAATGTTTACTTAGTGCTTACAATGTACTCTGGCAACACCTAAGATTATAAAATTATAATATTTTGAAGGCAGGCATGGTGGAACACGCCTTTAATCCTAACACTCGGGAGTCAGAGGCAGGCGGATCTTTGTGAGTTCAAGGCCAGCCTGGTCTCCAGAGCAATTTCCAGGACAGCTTGGGCTATAGGGAGACCCTGTCTCGAAAAGACAAAAAAAAAAAATAATAATAATATTTTGAGAGCAAAACACCACTGCTGATTTCTGCAGGGGATTAATCAAATAACCACAGAAAAAGTTTGCTAACTGTACTAAGTATTATGAAGGAATAAAGCAGACAGGCATGAGATTTAATAATTTTTTTTTTTTTTATTTCTGTATGTGTGAATGTACTGTCTGCGTGCAAGTTTGTGCACCCGTGTCGTGCAATGCCGCGGAGGTCAGAAGAGGGTATCGGATTCCCCTGGAACTGGAGTTCTCCTGGAATTGGAGTTTCAGACGGTTCTCGGCCGCCCATATGTGTGTGGGGCTGATCGAACCGGGTCCTCTGCAAGAGCGGTCGCGCTCTTTAACCGCTAAGCCATCTCTCCAGCCCCAGGCATGAGATTTTTAAATTAAGAATAACTTGGTGTCACAGCTCAGCCAAATTCAGCAAGGAAGCCAAGTTTAAAGGCGGTGACAACTCCAGACAGACCTTATTTATAACCATCTGTAGTTTAGCTCAACATTAACTGTCAAAAGGACTCTAAGATCATTTTTGATCTTCAAAAAGTTAACTAAGAAGCTGTACAATCATAGATCCCACCTCCCCTTAATGAGAACTATGTCTATTTTTTTTTTTTTTTTTTTTTGTTTTTTTTTGGTCTTTCGAAGACAGGTCTCCTTGTAGCCCCAGCTGGCCTGGAACTGCACCTTGAGATCAGGCTGCCTTGAACTCCACAAAGATCCGCCTGTCTCTGCCTCCCAAGTGCTAGGATTAAGGCTTGCCGCCACCACGCCCAGCTATTTTTTTTTTTTATTGAGTGTACTGTCTGCCCTGAGTGTCTGTGCACCCGTGTCGTGTCGTGCAATGCCACGGAGGTCAGAAGAGGGTCTCGGATTCCCCTGGAACTGGAGTTCTCCTGGAACTGGAGTTACAAACGGTTCTTAGCCACCATGTGGGTGCTGGGGATCCAACCCAGGTCCTCTGCAAGAGCAGTCAGTGCTCTTAACCGCTAAGCTATCTCTCCAGCCCAACTCATGTCTACTTTACAAGCCACTCAGGAAACCATGAAAGATTTTCCCCGCCAGAACATACTTCCATAATGGCAAAAACAGCAGCCTTTCTTTTAGCACTGATTTCCAGGCCCTAGTTCTATGACCATACAAGATCTATGTTCCCAGGTATTCCGTCTAATTATGATACATGCACAAATAAACAAAAAATGATTTTTCAGAAAAACACTAAGACACTTGGAATAAATCATGTGCTTTCATGCTTAGCTACTCTGCATTTACCAAACTGTAAACTGTAACAACTTTTTCCTTCACAGAGTTAGTTTCGAAACCTATTTTTTTTTATTTTTTTAATATTTTTTTATTTTTTATTTATTTCTGTATGTGTATGAATGTACTGTCTGCATGCAAGTGTGTGCACCCGTGTCGTGCAATGCCGCGGAGGTCAGAAGAGGGTGTCGGATTCCCCTGGAACTGGAGTTCTCCTGGAATTGGAGTTTCAGACGGTTCTCAGCCGCCATGTGGGTGCTGGGGATCGAACCCGGGTCCTCTGCAAGAGCGGTCGGCGCTCTTAACCGCTAGGCCATCTCTCCAGCCCCTCGAAACCTATTTTTTGCTGGGCATGGTGGCACAAGCCTTTATTTATTTATTTATTTATTTATTATTTTTAAGACAGGGTCTCCTTTTAGTCCCAGCTGGCCTGGAGCTCACTATGTAGACCAGGCTGGTCTTGAACTTGCAGAGATCTGCCTGCCTCTGACTCCCGAGTGCTAAGATTAAAGCCATGTGCCACCAAGTGCTGGAGAGGTTGCGGGGAAAGGGGAACACTCATCCACTGCTGGTGAGAATGTAAACTCATACAGCCACTATGGAAAGCAGCGTGGAGAACCCTTGGAAGACTCAAAATGAGCTTGCCACCTGACACAGCCATATCACTCCTGGTTATATATTCACAAGACTCATCTTACCACAGAGATACATGCACAGCCATGTTTACTGCAGTTCTCTTCACAATAGCAAAGAGCTGGAACCAACCCAAATGCCCCTCAACTGACGGGTGGATAGAGAAAATGTGGTACATCTACACAATAGAGTTCTATGCAGTGGTAAAGAAAGATGACATCATGAACGTTCCAGGTAAATGGATGGCACTAGAAGATATCATGCTGAGTGAAGTAACACATTACCCAGAAAAACAAACGATGAATGGTATCCTTATCTGTGGATTCTAGCACCAATTACCTAGTTGTAAGGCAAACCGAGCAACATTAATGTGATCTGAAAACAACTGTGCTCTTATATTGTGAATCCCTTAACAGGTTCTAGAACCAAGCTACCATTTATTTTCAGAGTTAGGAAGTTTTGGTATATGGATGAAGGATATGTATATTTTAGAGTAATATAAGATCAAAGGAATGCAGAAAAAAACTAGTTTGTCATGACGTTACAGACATATAGACCAAGTATTTTATGGGAGTATTTCTTAGTATTTCTTATACAAGGCTGCTTGTCCAAGCAGTTTCTAAAATATTATAGTTAACAGTAAAAAAAGAAATAAAAATTAAAAAGTAAAGGCATGTGCCACCATGCCCAGCCTAAGACGGTTCTTAGCCACATGCTTATGTGGGTGCTGGGAATCGAACCTGGGTCCTCTGCAAGAGCAGTCAGTGCTCTTAACCGCTGAGCCATCTCTCCAGCCCCAGTGGCACAAGCCTTTAATCCCAGCACTTGGGAGGCAAAAGCAGGCGGATCTCTGTGAGATCCAGGCCAGCCTGGTCTAAATTCAAGTCCCAGGCCACCTGGGGCTACACAGAGACCCAATCTTAAAAGCCCAAAAAGAAGGGTCAGTGGTTGCATAACCCCAGTTCCAAGGAACCCGACACCTTCTTTGAACCTCCACAGCCATTGCACAACACAGGTGCACCTATCTACATGCAGGCAATACGCTCATACATATAAAATAAAAATAAGTTTAAAAAAGAACTTGGGGGGGTAGCGCACACCTTTAATCCTAACATTTGGGAGGCAGAGGCAGTCAGATCTTTGTGAGTTCAAGGCCAGCCTGGTCTACAGAGCGAGTTCCAGGACAGCTGGGACTACAGGGAGACCCTGTCTCAAAAAGACCATAAAAAAAAAAAAAAAAAAAAAGAAAGTGTGCTGAGATTGTCTTCATCAGTTAAGAGCACAGTTTAAGAGCACTGGCTGCTCTTGCAGAAAACCCAGGGTTTCAAGTCCTAGCACCCACATGTCGTCTAAGAACCATCTTGATTCCATTTCCAGAGAATCGGAAATGCATTCTTCTTTCTTCTGTCCTCCAGGGCATCACCAACACAGATGTCACGCAATACACGCATAAAACATAAAAAAAAGTAAAATATAAAGCCGCGGGGCACACGCCCTAATCCCAGCAATCGGAGAGGCCAGAGACATGTGAGATCTCATTCTGTGAGCTCAAGGCACCCTGCTAACAAAGGATTCCAGACAGCTGGAACAGGAGAGACCTCGCAAAAAACAAAAAAAAATTATTAAAAAAAAAATCCTAGCACTTAGACAAAGTATAATAGCAGGAGCGCTGACATCAGAAGTGATTTTTACGCAGGGGGATGTGGCAGGATCCAAGCCCCACAAAAGGATAAGAGGCACCTTGCCACTAAGTTGGGATACCTGCAGGAGAAGAGTCGATAAGACCCTGTGCCAAAGACCTGACAGTAACAGGGGAGGGATGTATTGAGACAGCACAGGCAAGTGTACAGATGGCCTCTGAAGGCCAGAGAGTGGTTTACCAAAGGCCACGAAACACAAAAAAAATTAAAAAAAGCCCAACAAAAAAAGGGGGGGACCAAAGACGGGTGCCCTCCCTGAGTCAAGCAAGACTCCTCCGGCAACACCAGCTACACCTCACCTCCTGGAAATACTGGTGCAAGCAGCAGAGGCAGCCATGTGCCTGTATATCCCAAATCTAATTGGCTATTGGCTCTCTCCTTGAGGATAACCATGGCTGATGAACAGACTTACATCCTCTACATTTAATGTATCCACAATGAGACCCTGTCAATTTTTAACAGGATTAATCATGATTAACTTCACCATTGTGTCTATCCAATATTTGTAACCTCCGACATTAGTGCTGCTTAAATACCATAGATATCTAATTGCTTGTGCTTCAATTAGTTAGGATGAAAGGTTACTCCGGACAAACTGTCAGCCCATGAAAAGAAACAGCCAGAAATTGAACAGAGTCCATTCAACAGCTCAGAGAGTGGGACTGTCTTTACTTTCTACATCACTGTGCCCTTTTTTCTAAGCTAGGCAAATTGGCGAAGAGGGGGGTGGTAGACATGTAAGGCTGGCGATTGTGGTGAATGGTGAACTCATACAGCGATGTAGTCTGACATTCATTTGATCAACTTGATGAACAACAACCTGTCACCCCACATCGGAGTGGGACTGTGGTATTTGGGCACAAACAGTCTGAGAATTGATTGGTTTTTTTGCACGAAGGAGGCCTGTACTCCATGGATTATCACTTATAGCTAAAAAATGGAAAAAAAAAAAAAACCTGAAAGATACAGGACAGTTATGGCAGAATACATGATCTGGGATGGGGTGGGGGTGGGGGGGAAGGGAAAGGGAAATATGCCTGATCTGAATTGGAAAATGATGGACGAAATGCACAAAGCATCAATAAAAATTAAATTAAAAAAAAAAAGTTTTCCTACTGCCCCAATTTTTAATCTCATCTTTAATGGTACTGCAAATTGTTCCCAGCTATTCCTAATGGAAGGCCTGAACTACAATAATAATTATCTTCAGTTCCACCAGGTACCTGGTAGGAAGTAGTCTCAATTGTCCCACCAAAACAAGTACTTCACTCTTAGTGCCCTCAGGATCCTCCCCCGCCTCAGCCTCCCAAGCTGCCTAGCTTAATTCCCTCTTCTCTACCTCCAGAAGTGTAGCCACATTATTATTTGAATCCAGAAATACCCACATTGCTTGCTGACAAGACTCATTAAGAACTTTGTTCCCCGTTTGTCTTGTATCTTCTGCCTTTTATACTTCCTTACCTCACCTCTTCTCTGCCCCTCTCGACTTGACTCTGCAAAGCCATCACCAAGTTCACCATCACGACCCTACCCACATTACCTCCACCTTCTGTCAAATCTCCACATTCTACCATAAAAACCAATCCACTCTCCAATAACTGATCCCAGCTCCTCTACAACCATGTGAAACCAAGCTTTCAATGATCTTCTCCCCTGCCCTGTGCTCCCACCAGTTCTTACCATGGCCACGCCTCTCAGCAACCATGGCCTTACCTGTCCTACACTCATTTTTCCTTATACACACCTTTCAGAAGTAACCAAATCTCATTCACTTTGCAATTAAAAGGTACTACTGTAACTCAGATTATCTCATACTAAGGACATGCAAACATTTACTCAATTGAAGAAGAACAAAAGTCCCCTTTTCTACACATTGACAATCTATCAGAACATCAGTTATTCAACAGACCAAAGGAAAACCAGAAAATATTTTAACTCTATATCTAACAAAGAATGGATACTTTGTTATTTAAGATACAGGCCTTCAGGAAAGATGGCTCTGTGCTTAAAAGCACTGGCCGTTCTTGCAGAAAACCTGGGTTCAAAACCCAGCACACCCACATGGCAGCTAATAACCCCAGGGGATCCAATGTCCTCTTCTGTCCTCTGCCAGCACTGCACAACATGGGTGCACTTACATACATGCAGGCCATACACAAATACACATACAAAATTTACACAGAGGGGCTGGAGATATAGTTCATCAGTTAAGAATGCCGACTGCTCTTGGAGAAGACCAGGGTTCAATTCCCAGCACCCACATGGTGGCTAAGAACCATCTTTATAGGCCAGGTGTGTTGGCACACGCCTTTAATCCTAGCACGGGGGGGGGGGGGCCTGGAGGGATGGCCTACCGGTTAAGAGCTCCGACCACTCTTGCAGAGGACCCGGGTTTGATCCCCAGCACCCACATGGTGGCTGAGAACCGTCTGTAACTCCAATTCCAGGAGAACTCCAGTTCCAGGGGAAAACGACACCCTCTCTGCTGACCTCCGCGGCATTGCAAGACACAGGTGCACAGACCTACATGCAGACAGCACATTCATACACATAAAAATAAATAAAATTAAAAAAAAAAAAATCCTAGCACTCGGGAGGCAGGGCAAGTGGATCTTTGGGAGGTCAAGGGCCAGCCGGGTCAAGTAAAGTTCTAGCCAAGATGGGCTACAGGGAGACCCTGTCTCAAAAAGACAAAAAAAAAGTTAAGATGGCTCAAAAACATCTTTAAAAAGTGTTCAACATCTGGGCTGGAGAGATGGCTCAATGGTTAGAGTGCTGGCTGCTCTTTTTGAGGACCGGGGTTCAATTCCCAGCACCCACAACCATCCAGAACTCCAGTTCCAGGGGATCCGATGCCCTCTTCTGACCTCCTGATTTCCACTGGCATTGCATGATGTGGATGCACTTACATACATGCAGGCAGTACTCATACACATAAAAATAATTAAATATTTTTTTAATTGTTCAACATCATTAGTAATTAAGGAAATGAAAATCAAAACCACTTTAAGATTTCATCTTACACCAATAAGACTGGCTACTATCAAGAAAACAATGACACCAAATGATGCAGGGGGTGTGGAGAAATTACTCATCCACTGCCCGTGGGATTGCAAACTCGTGAAACCCCTATGGAAAGCAGTGTGGAGAACTCCTAAAAGACTCAAAACAAACCTACCACCTGACCTAGCCATTCCACTTCTAGGTATAAACCCAAAGGATGCATCCTATTGCAGAGATACATGCACAAACATGTCTATTGCTGCTCTTTTCACAATAGCAAAGAACTGAACGCAGCCCAGGTGTCCCTCAACTGAGGAGTGGATAGTGAAGAAGTCATTTATACAATGGAGTTCTATGCAATGGTGAAGGACAACATCATGAAATTTATAGACAAATGGATGGAACTGGAAGCTGTTATGCTAAGTGAAGTAACACAGTCCCAGAAAAACAAATAACGTATATGTTATCCCTCATTTGTAGTTGCTAACACCAAATCCTTACATGTAAGTAACTGGTCAGTAAAGATAATATCACACTGATTGTTATTGCTGTAGATGTAGCTTGAAGTATGTCTCTATTTTCTCAGTTCTTAAGGTTTATGAGAAAGAACAAATATTTTTTCTTAAGTACATTAAAATATACATCAACTCGTTATGTAATTTAGGAATGTAAAGTTATATTTTTTTACTGTATACAAGCCTACAATTAAACCGTAAATCCCTGTATGTTCTGCAACTAACATATAGCTTGATTTCAGACTTTGTAAATTTGCTATATGTAAGGAGTGTAATAAAAAAATTGTATATAGATATAGATAGAAAGATACAAGCTTTGGGAGCTGGAGAGATGGCCTAGCATCTCTCCAGCTCTAAGAGTGCCGACTGCTCTTGCAGAGGACCCGGGTTCGATCCCCAGCACCCACATGGTGGCTGAGAACCAGGGGAATCTAACACCCTCTTCTGACCTCCGTGGCATTGCATGACCCCAGTGCACAAACCTTCATGCAGACAGTACATTCATACACATAAAAAAGTCAGTAAAATTAAAAAAAAAAAAAAAGATACAGGCCTTAACCCAGGCATGGCAGTTCATGCCTGTGATGCCTGTGATCCCAGCATTCAGGAGGCTGAGGCAAGAGGACCTCAGATGGGCTAGAAAATGGGAGAGGAAAAAAAGGCATATTGTACAACTCAAGATGGTAAAATTCAGGCAAATCCAAACAACGAGCAATCATGATTCACCCATCAATGATTCACCCACCAAATTGTCAAATATTTAAAACTGTAAAATATCTGCACTTGTAAGAACTGGGAAACTGCACTCTTGAGACATTGGTAAAAGTATAAACTGGTCTATGTTTTGGAAGACAATTTAGCAATATACATTCAAATATGTTTACAGGTGGTATGTAACTTTGCTTATTAACATGTATCATACGGCAAATGCTCAGAGCACAATTATATGTATAAGTAAGTATATTACCACAGGGTTGTTTAAAAAAGCAAAGTGTGCAGGATATGGTGGTGTATGCCTTTCACCACAGCACTTGAGAGGCAGAGGCAGGAGGGTCTCTCATCAAGGCCAGCCTGGTGTATACTGCAAGTTCCAGACCAACTAGGGCTACAACATAAGACCCTGCTCTCCCAAAAAAGATCAAGAACGAAAACAATTTTAATATCCCTCCATGGAGACTAAATAAAGGTACCTATGAAATGAAATCATTCCCAAGCAATAATAAAATCTGGTAAGGGTGATGCACGCCTTTAATCCTAGCACTTGGGAGGCAGAGGCAGGATCTTTGTGAATTAAGGCCAGCCTGGTCTACAGAGTGAGTTCCAGGAAGGACAGCTGGGGCTACAGAGAGACCCTGTCTCAAAAAGACAAAAAAAAAAAAAACAAAAAAAAAAAAAAAAAAAAAAAAAAAAAGCAAAGTAAAAAGCAAAGTAATAATTTGGGAACACAACCTCTGATTGTTCTACCTTATCATGCCAAGCTCCTACCTATCCATCTACCCTAATATTGCCCTCCAGAGTCCCAATATTAATAACGTATAAAAAGGTCAACTTCTCACCTTTTCTTTTTAATGTTTTTATGTGTATGGGTGTATTGCCTGTATGTATGTAAGGGCACCCATGTCGTGCAATGCCTTTGGACGTCAGAAGGCGGTGTTGGATCCTCTGGAATTGGAGTTACAGGCAGCTGTTAGCTGCCATGTGGGTGCTGGGAGCCAAACCAGGGTCCTCTGCAAGAGCAGCCAGTGTTCTTAACCTCCATCTCTCCAGCCCACCATTCACTAAGGAGTTCACATCTAGAATGACAGCTACTCTAGAAATAAAAAAGGAATTTCTATATACTATGTCCTCTATACCTGCAATTTTATATAAAAAGAACAAATACTACAGTCCGGAAAATCAAAGCTAACCCCCCCTTGGTTATTCTGACAGTTTAGTCATTTAACTTCTTTGCATTCATTTCCTTCTGCAATATGAGATGAACATCAGTGTTTCTCAAATGCTACATAAGGACTACTTGGAATCCTCATGAAGAAAGTAGACTCCACAGCATAGCCCCAAAACTACAGAAAGAAAACCATCTGAGCCTGGAAGTGCCAGAACTCTGACAAGTTCTCCAGAAGGCAGAACATGAGTGTGTCCAGGTCCCCTACTATCTCCAGTTCAAAGAATCCTAGGTCTTCCTATTATCACACCCACAGGCTCCAAGGAGACATCAGAGAGCAATTGCATTCTCTACATCACTGCTATCAGCCTTGCTGAGTTCAGTGACTCAAATAGCCACTGAAATCCTGACAAGAGCCAAGTGACATTCTAGCATCCTCTGCTAGTCATTAACAGAGACATAGGATGGTCCAGAGCAGACTATTAAAACAAAATCTCGAAGTTTAGACTTTAAATGTTATTTGCATGATAGAATCACAGCTAGAAAGACCTCTATTTCTCTCAGAACATGTCAATAAAATGCCCCAAATACCTTAAGTACAAAAAAGTATACATTCATTCTTCTAATCTGACTACAGATGTAGGTATTACAAACTGGTTATCTATTTGAATTTGCATATTACAGCCTAAAAGATTAATGGCCAATCACAGATTAGTGATTAATGCAATAAATTGGCTTATTTTCAGAAGTTTCTTCCAAAATATTTGGAAATGTAACAGACAATGTTTAATTTTCCTTCATTTTCTCCTTCTATGGTAGAAGAAACTTCTCAGCCAAATAAAACAGCTACTCTACTGAAGACCATGCATCCCAGCCTCCTGTGCAGCTGAATGTGGCCACATGACTAAGTTCCAGCCCATTTGTTCATGTACACACTGCTGTCCAAACAGACCTTATAACCTAACAGAGGAAGAGTCAGATATTAAATGAATAATTTTACATACAATCACATGACTCACTATGCAGCTATCTATCCACAATAATGAGGTTGTGAAACAAGGATAAAGCTCAGCTTAACTTAAAGGGGGTGGAGGATAGGGCTGTGATAAGAGCGCTTGCCCAGCATGTTTAAGGTGCAGGTTTAATTCTCAGCACCACAGGAAGGAAGGAAGGAAGGGAGGGAGGGAGGGAGGGAGGGAGGGAGGGAGGGAGGGAGGGAGGGGAGAGAGACACAGCCAAAAAACTAACCCCGACTTAGTTGGAGGGAAAGGCATCTCTGAAATATTTACACAAAAAATAATGGGTATGAAGGAAAAAGAGAAAGGGAAGAAAAACAATCTGGCCATCAGAACCTGATGACTGCTATAGACCTCATTCCACAAAGTGATGCTTAGGGAAACCACTATGCCTAAACTCACTCTCACTCTAGCAGCAAGGGACAACCCTGTTGAGACTCCAGTTCTGCCTGAATGGAGCCTCTGCTCTCCACCTCAAGGGCAGGTATCATGCTGCCTCAGTTACTACTTTATACATAACTAGGCTGCTACAGTCTGAACACCCTTCTCTACCAAATGCATGTTCCATGATAGAAAAACCTTAACCAAAATGTCCATAAAATATCCTTTTTGTTTTTCAGTAGAAATCAACTCTTATCGTTGGAAATTTTATAAACAAAAGGGGGTTATTTTCTGACTGGGTGTTGATGCCTTCTAAAAGCTGGTTTCATTCCATGTGGAGCTGGCTCAGTTAGCCACCCAAAACTCAAAGCATTTCAATTATGAGATTTCATTTGGGGAGATAAGACAAAATAACTCATCAGCGAGAGAACTTTGAAAAACTTACTGTATGAACATGTACCCCTTAAAATTTATGTATTTATCTTGTCAAAACTTAGCTTTTTTAACAGTAATATTATACAAACTTTCAAACATCACCTTTAAGAAGAGAGTCCATAGCTCTAATAACTAATTGCCAAGAAGCCAATGTGGTCTTCTATCAACAAAAGTCTACCATACCATTTCAGATGTTCTGTGTAACCAAAAATTTTAACTCCTTACAGAATTCTCAAAGTCAAACATAACTTTTTTCTTTCTTTTTTTTTTGGTCTTTTCGAGACAGGGTCTCCCTGTAGCCCCAGCTGTCCTGGAACTCACTCTGTAGACCAGGCTGGACTTGAACTCACAGAGATCCACCTGCCTTTGCCTCCCAAGTGCTGAGATTAAAGGCATGCACCACCATGCCAGGCATAACTTTTATTTTTGTTGTTGTTTTTCTTTGGGGCATAACTTTTAAATACAATTGTTTTATATATATTCAGTATTTCCAAGTCACTCTGTTTTAATAGACCAAAATGAAACTAAAATTTAGGAAAAAGGACTAGTCTGCATTATCTAATCTGAACCTTTTTTAGTCACGTAAAACCAGAACTTCACTTTCACATTCCCAACAACGAACTTTGCACTCCTTCTTAAATTAATACAGAGTTGGCATGCAGCAAAGTTTCAGAGGAGCACCTTTATTTATGGGAATAAGGAGAAATTTTAGGTAACTTAAAATAATTTGATGATTTTTTTTCCAAATTATAAACACCAATTTTAGCTCCCATATTTTATAACCCAATTGTATGAGTACTAGATTATGAATTACCATAGCTATCTAGCCATCAAAAACTGCCAAACGGTCAAGACAACAACATATGCTTCCAAGTCTTTTAGAAGGCAGAACTACCACACATACTGTTTTTTGTGTGTGTGTATGAATGTACTGTCTGCAAGTAGGTTTGTGCACCCATGTCGTGCAATGCCACGGAGGTCAGAAGAGGGGGGTCTGTTGGATTCCCCTGGAACTGGAATTAAAGACAGTTCTCAGCCACGATGTAGGTGCTGGGGATCGAACCCGGGTCCTCTGCAAGAGCAGTGGGTGCTCTTAACTGCTAGGCCATCTCTCCAGCTCCACTACTTTCTAGTCATACAATTCACTGTGAAGTTTCAGGTCACCCTGACTAGTATTCCAAGCAAGAGCTTTACCCCTAAAAAGAGAACAGACAAATATAGATGGAGGCAAAACCACCAAACACTCAACAGAAAATAGACTGTTGGCTCACAGTTTAAATCACTGCTTAGGAATACCACAAGATTGTAAGACTAATAATTGGGAGTACAAAGCCAAGATCCTGACAGACTTTTTGGAAATCCCTGGTCTTTGCTGGGTTCGAAGGTTGAGTCCTTTCTTTCTAGAGAGGGAGAAGAGAAGCTACTGGGGGGAGAGACTACCTGACAGGGTGAAAAGTAAAAGCTCTTTATAATAATAAGTATAATCACAAATACCATAAAGTTACACATTAAGCCCACCAGTGAGACTCCTTTGTAATGGCACACAGTACAGAATAATTCTTTAAGAATAATTCTTTCGGGGCTGGAGAGATAGCCTAGCGGTTAAGAGCACCGACTGCTCTTGCAGAGGACCAGGGTTCGATCCCCAGCACCCACATGGCGGCCAAGAACCGTCTGTGACTCCAATTCCAGGAGAACTCCAGTTCCAGGGGACTCCGAGACCCTCTTCTGACCTCCGCGGCATTGCACGACACGGGTGCACAAACCTACATGCAGACAGTACATTCATACACATTCAAAAATAAATAAAATTAAAAAAAAAAAAAAAAAAAGAATAATTCTTTCGCCGGGCGTTTTGGTGGCGCACGCCCTTTAATCTAGCACTCGGAGGCAGAGGCAGGCGGATCTTGTGAGGGTTCAAGGCCTGCCTGGTCTACAGGGTGATTCCAAGGACAGCTGGGGCCTCAAGGGAGACCGTCTCGAAAAGACAAAAAAAAAAAAAAAAAAAAAAAAAGAATAATTCTTTCGCCGGGAGTGGTGGCACATGCCTTTAATCCTAGCACTTGGGAGGCAGAGGCAGGTGGATCTTTGTGAGTTCAAGGCCAGCCTGGTCTACAGAGCGAGTTCCAGGACAGCTGGGGCTACAGGGAGACCCTGTCTCGAAAAGACCAAAAAATTAATAAAGATAAAATAATTCTTTCACATTCAAAATTCTACCTAAATTTCCTTTCCATAACTAGACACATGCCAACCATACACTTACTAAAACCTCTGCAATTTAAATTTCTGACCTATTTTTTTTTAAAAAAGGTTTCAAGTAAGACTCAAGATTCAACACAAATAGTATTTTCTTTCTTTGTACAGTTACATAACAAAATGCATGTCAAAGGTCATGGCATAGCATGTTTATAACAAGCTATCTTTCTTCCACTTTTATAGATACCCACAGCAGTATAAAAACCCACACTCCTTCAATACATTGTTGCACTATGCACTCTTCACTCCCATGTCTGTCAGTTCTAAATACAATGAATCTACAAAGAAAACTAAGCTCAACATTCTCAAGCAGAGATTTTGACTCCTTGTGTAATCTTGAATGGTATTCTTTAGTCTCTAGCACAGTAATTGTTTTAAGTTAAATTCCTAATAGGTAGGTAGGTCCCACACCAAAATGTCTTCAAAACATTTTAATAAACTCTTATACATCTAAACTTCAAACTTAAGAACAATAAAGTTCTCACTACACCATGTAGTCCACATTCATTCAAAATCTCGTTTCAACACCAACCAGGTATAAGCGGGACTTTACCTCGGTGACACAACCCTTGTCCTAGAATAATCTCTGAGCATATACCTCTCCAGGGTAAATACCAAACTTCTGAGAGCCATTTTTACATGAGAACTTGGTGTAGACACTGACAGGAGGTCTTAACTTTCTGGCAAGGTCTAGAGTCTAGTCCTTTTGGACAGCTACCATAAACAGTGCTAACCAAGGCCAGTGTTCCACAAGTGCTGGAGAACCTTAAGACAAACCCTTTAAAAACACAATGACTAGAATTAAAAAAAAAAAAAAGTTTCTTAACTGCTGCTATCCATTTGAAACCTTAGCCCATGAAATGCGAGTTCTTGTCTCCCACTAAAAGTCTATCTGAAAGTATAATTTTCTTTAGGGACAATTAAAATGTGACATATTCAAGAAACAAAATGTTGAAAGTAATTCTAGTGCATTAACACCCCAAATCAAAGTACTGAATACATTTATTAACATTTCAGATGAGCAAAATATAAAAGGCCACAAGGAAAACCTAAGTATTTTAAGAAAAAAAAATCCCTAAAAATAACTTCACACAAAACTTATTTTACGACTTATCAATTCACAAGGACATTCATAAAATAGCTAAAATCAAATGTAAAGAAAATACACCAGCATTTTTTCAAATTCCTTCCAATCAAAAACTGCCTTATTTTCTTGGGGGAAGGGGTTGACAAGTTTCATTAAGAGGGCTTATTTCGACCTCTCGACTTCTGCAAACCCCATGTTAACTCCATGCTAAAAACTGCGTGAACACGGACTCCATGCTAGAACCCTGAGTCATCACACAGTATTTATAATAATGAGTTACATCCCAGTGATCAAAAAGCCGAGCTGACAACTGGCATCTGCCTCCTGGAGTCCCAGCTGTGTGACCTTGGACCAGTCACTGCCAGTCTCTAGGCTCAGTCTCCTCATCTGTAAAATGGGTAATACTTCCTACTAGTAGGTTAGGCAAAGGACTAGATAAGGGTGCCTGGCGCTGATCTTTGAGTGTGAAAACAGTGTTACAAGGTGCGTTTCCTGCCAATCCAGCGAAACTCGGGAAGCGAGCGGTGCTGCACCTCATTGACAGGACTCTCAACCTCTAGGCTGGCTAGGGCGAAAGACACCGACCGGCAGTCGGAGTCACTGACTCACTCAATTGGCCATTTTTAACTCTTTCGGGCTAGGGAGGGGCCTCAGGGGCCTCCGAGGCCTGGGTGGGTTTGTGCCTATAAATAGCCGGGTCCACTCCACCAGGGCTCGGGTACCGGCTCTAATTCCCATCTCCCCGGCAGCTAAGCAGGTCACCGAGGCACCTCCAGCGGCCCGGATCGCCCGCGCGGCCGGCCCAACTTGCCAGCACCCGAGCTCCAGGCCTCGGGGCGGCCCCAGAGGGCCTCCCAGGCGACAGGCGACCGACCTTCGCCGGCCCGGCCCGGCACCGCGGCACCGCTCCGGGCAGCCAGCCCCATTTTCTTAACCCGTGCATTGTCCTTGCCCAGAGCCCCGGCGCCTCGCACTCTGGTGGGGACCGAGAGGAGGGACGAGGGAGGAGCTGGGGGAAGAGGATGAGGAGGAAGAGGAGGAGGACAGCCTCCTCCCCTGCGCCCGGCCGGTCAGTTCAGGGCTGGCGCCGGCCGGGCCCCAACACCCGGGCTCCCCGGAGGCCGCATCCGCGCTGCCAGCGCCGCAACTTTCCTCGGGGACGCGGCCCTGCCGGGCTCTCTCCCCGACGTCTTCCCGGCCCCGGCCGCCGGCGCCTTCTCTAAGATGGCAGGTCCCTCCCTCCGCGCGAGCGGCCTCGGCGCGGCCCGGCTGGCAGGCCCCGGGAGTCGCGCGCAGGGCCGGGCTGGGCCGCGCCGCGCAGGGCCAGGCGGGGCGGACACTCACCGGGACGATAGCGGGGCGCTGCGCCGCTGCCTCCGCTGAGTCTGAGCCTCCCGCTCCCGCGCCGCCGAGCGCGGCCTCCGCAGCCAGCGCCGCCCGGCCGCCTCTCTCCGCCCGCGGCGTCCCGGCTCCGCGCTCGTTCGGTCCGTGTCCGGCGGGATGGCGGGGCCTGCGGCGCCCGCGGCCGGGGAGGCGACGGCCCCACCCGGCAAATTCCGCAGTCCCCGGGCCCCCGAGTCCCGGCGGCGGGGCCCCCCGCACAGCCCGGCCCGGCCCGGCCCGGCAGTGAGGGCGGCGGCGAGGCCGGGCGCCGAGCGGCGGTCGCTGCTGGTCGCCGAGGATTTCGTAAATCTCACAAAATGGCGCGCGCTCCGAAGCTGCGCAGCGAGGAGCGCCGGGGTCCGAGCGGCGGCGGCGGCGGCTCCGCCAGGAGAGCCCGGACCGCCCGCCCCCGATCCCGCAGACACTCGCGCACACTCACCGCGCGCACACTCGCCCTCGCACACGCTCCTCACACTCACACCGGTCCCGCCCGCTCGCCGGCGGCGGCGGCGGCACCTCAGCGGCAGCAGGAACAGCAGCAGAAGCAGCGGCGGCGGCGCCCGCACCCTGCTCGGGGAGTCTCCTCAGCCCGACCGGGGCCGCGATCGGCAGCAGCGACGACAGCAGTCTCCCCGGATCCCCCCGCCGCGGTTGCCGCCGCCACCCCCGCCTCACTCCAATGGGGCTTTTTATTATTATTCGGGCGGGAAGCGAAAGGGTTTAAAAAAAAACCAACCAACAAAATGGCGACGGACCGACCCGGTCGCTATAGCAACTGTCAATCAAAACGCAAAACCCCGGCTGACGTGCTGACGTCCTCCGCCCGCCCCCCGGCCCCGAGCCGGAGGGCGGGGCCTGTTGCCCGGGTAACAGCGGATTCCGTTCCCTCCTTGCGCTCTCCCCTGCGTCCCCAGCCAACCACCCAACCCCCCTTAGGTCACGTGAAGGATAAATTCGGAGCTCGGGCTCGCTACTAGTGTCAGAGGAGGGCGCGTGATTCGCTCGGGGGAGGGGAGGGGAGGGGAGGAGAGGAAAGGGACGGCGACGGGGGCGAGGCGGCGGTCTGCCTGTGCGCGAGCGGGAGCCTCTCCTCCCGCCTCCCCACGGCCGCCTCGCCCCGCCCCCCCAAGCGCGCTCCCCCCTGGCGACTGCGGCCAGACCCGCGCGCGCGTTCCTGGCTCGCGCTTCCGCTGGTGCGCGCGCAGCCCCGCCCGCGCCGGGGAGGGTAGTCTGGCTGGCCGCCTCCCCAGCTGTGCGGAGGCCCCTCACCGCTGCTTGCTCGCTTGGTCAGTGCTGCCCGCGGAGGCTGCGCCGGGGCGAGGAGCCGGCAGCCTCCGCGCATTAGACGTCTCGGGAACTCCGGGCGCGGCCTCCATCAGACCATGGCAGCTTCTGGGCCGCGGAAACTTTCCCAGCTGGGCCCGCTCCGCAGCCGGCCTGCCGGGTTACTTCTGCCGGCACAGCGAGCTTCTGCCTGCGAACGCCGGGTCTTCTGCTCATTCGGCTCTAGCTCCCCGTTTGGTTTTCCTAAACCATCTCAGTTTCCTGATTCCTAATTTGCCCACTTGGCCCCAACAATCAAGTCCTTATTAATACCCTGGTTCGCATTTTTATTCAGTCTACCTCCCCCTTCTGCCTGGCTAAATATTGCTGGGCGTGCTCTCCGGTATTGAAATCCAAGTCTGCTGTGCTGACTACTTTGTAATTAGTAGAGAGCCACTGGCTCAAATTGTATTTTGTACTGATTCTAAAATAATGGGGTTTAATTAATAGCTTAAAGGGTGTATATACATGTATACACATGCACTGTTGTACACGAGAAGTCACAATTGATTTCTATCCTTGATTTTTAGCATACTGATGGGTTTTTCTTTATTTGTTTTCTTAAATTGTTCACAACAGTTCCAACAGATGCCTTAAAAACAAGTGTCAAAACACTGATAAATACACACTCTGTCCTATGTGACCCAAGGGAAGATTTGATTTAAATGTTTTCCAACAAACGTTTACAACATTGATACACTAACATTGATACGCTAACATTGATACACCATTCTGATTAGCACAGGCCGGAAAAGAGAAAAGATTAGAAGTAAAATAGGGTGCTCAAAAGCAAATACTTTGCTTTGGACTGATTGTCCAGGAATGTCAAAAAAAGTTCCACAACTGACAAAAGCAGGTTCAGACTGCCAACATTTTCAAACTTGCCTGCTAATGTAATTAAAGTCCACATCCACTTTAATTGTTTTGAAGGAAGAGGAAGTGACCCAAAGTGTCCCAGTTTAGAGACGTTATTACCTGATTCTTCCCAAGCTCGAGCTTCCATCCAGATATCCAACTCACTCCCTCCTCTTCTCTGGGCTCTTCACCCCATTGGCCAGAGTTTCCATCACAGCACATTCACAATCTTGGTACTAAATTAAATTCCAGTCAAATGTTTATTGCTGGTAATGGAGGAAACCTGTTTAGTCTTATGGATGACCTGAGTAGAATATGACAATGTCTCAAGAAACACACTGTTTCAGTCAGGTCAACCAGGAAAGCACTCAGTGTGAGGCAGAATCTTGAGATTATAGATAGTCAGGACTAGAAGGAATTGTTGATCCTCATACAAGTTGCACCCTCCCTTTATCCCCCCAGTATGATAGCCTAACCAGTCATTGGTCATGTCCAGATTGGATGACTGTTAAATAGTTTTATGTAGACTTTACCTAAAAAGTAGCCTATAAATTCTAGCTGGTGCCAGGAAAACTATACAGGTGCTCTAGAAGAGGGGCCAGCTCAGTGCATCCCATCAGAATCTCCCATCAGATTTATAGTAACCTGGAAAAGCAAAGACACAGCCCCCAAGCCACAGCCTTCACTATCTAGCTCATTCTAGAGTGTCTTTGATCCTGACAGTAACAATATATCCAATTCTAAGGAGAGAAAACAAGTAACCAGTAACTTGATATCCCACTAATAGGAGAATCCAAATCCATGTATATTTGCAACACCCATGTCCTCCCACCATCACCAAAGTGATTATTTGGAGAGTCTTTACAGAGGTCAAGTCAAAACGAGGTCTCTAGGCTGGACCCAGATTCAAAATGATGACTGTCATAACAGACAGACCTAGTGACAGACACAAACACCCATCGACAATCTAAGGAACACCTGGAAGGGTTAACCACCAGCCAAGAGCCATGAGACTGACATAATCTCCCTCACAGCCTTGGGAGGACATCAACTATGCTCACACCTTGATTTGGGATCTGACTTCGGTGTGATACTTTGTTACAAGGTTTTTCCTGGCAGCTCTGTAACCCTTAGTAATCACCCTTGGTGATGCACTATTTTAAGCCCATTAGGTTTAGTCTTCAGAATCCTGCTGGGAGTTAAACCAAATATTCCAAGAACAAATAAACTGATACTCCATTCCTATCTCTGCCCCTCATATGAGGTGAGAAGGTGAACAATTTATAATTCGTCCCTGGACAGTAACAGGGCCTAAAATCTCATACTCATGCCATCTTTATAGACTTATAAGTGATGAAGTCCCTTATGTAAACTTTATTATTTATTATTATTTTATGTGCATGAGTGTATTGCTTGCGTGTCGTGCAGTGCCCATAGAGGTCAGAAAAGAGCATTGGATCCCCTGGAACTGGAGTTACAGATGGTTATTAACTGCCATGTGGGTATGCTGAGATTTTTAACCTAGGCCTTCTACAAGAGCAGCCAGTGCTCTTAACTGCTGAGCCATCTCTCAAGCCCCTGATTTTATTTTATTTTTCATCTTTTTGAGATAGGGTCTCCCTATAGCCCCAGATGGCCTACAACTTACTATGTGGACCAGGCTGGCTTCAACTTCACAGAGATCTGCCAGCCTCCACCTCTACCTCCCAAGGGCAGTGCTGGAATTAAAGGTGTGTGCGCCCCATCATGCTTGGCCTTATTATTCTTTTTTTTTTTTTTTTTTTTTTTTTTTTGGTCTTTTCAAGACAGGGTCTCCCTGTAGCCCCAGCTGTCCTGGAACTCACTTTGTAGACCAGGCTGGCCTTGAACTCACAAAGATCTGTCTGCCTCTGCCTCCCAAGTGCTAGGATTAAAGGCGTGTGCCAACACGCCCAACTTTATTATTCTTATTTTAAAAGTCATTTATGAAGGGGACTAGAGAGGTGGCTCAGCAGTCAAGAGTACTTGCTGTTGTTACAGAGGACTAGAGTTTAATTCCAGCACCTATATAGCCACTCTGTCACCCTTTTCTGGCTTGCAAGGGCACTGCACACAAATCAAGTATACACACCCACCCACACACACACACACACACAGAGGCAAAACACATAAGTGTTTCTTTATTTTATTCATTTATTTTTTTAATTTTATTTATTTTTGTATGTGTATGAATGTACTGTCTGCATGAAGGTTTGTGCACCCATGTCATGCAATGCCTCAGAGGTCAGAAGAGGGTCTGGTATTCCCCTGGAACTGGAGTTCTCCTGGAATTGGAGTTACAGATGGTTCTCAGCTGCCATGTGGGTGCTGGGGATCAAACCCCGGTCCTCTGCAAGAGCAGTCAGTGCTCTTAACCGCTAGGCTATCTCTCCAGCCCTCATTTATTTATTTTTCTGTGTAAGAATGTACTGTCTCGGGTGCACAGACCTGCATGCAGACAGTACATTCATACACACAGAGAAAATTTTAAAAATTAAAAAAAAAAAAAAGAATGTACTGTCTGCATGCAGGTCCGTGCACCTGTGTCATGCCATGGAGGTTAGAGGAGGGCATCAGACTCCCCCAGGACTGGAGTCAAAGATGGCTCTCAGCCGCATGTGGGTGCTGGGGATCAAACCCAGGTCCTCTGCAAGAGAAGTCGGTGCTCTTAACCTCTAGGCCATCCCTCCAGCCCCACATAAATGTTTCTTTAAAAAGTCGTTCATGGGGCTGGAGAGATGGCCTAGGGGTTAAGAGTGCCCACTGCCCTTTCGGAAGACCCGGGTTTGAGCCCCAGCAACCACGTGGCAGCTGAGAACGGTCTTTGACTCCAGTTCCAGGGGAATCAGAGGCCCTCTCGAGATATGGGTGTACAAACCTACATGCAGATAGTACATTCATACATTCATACACATAAAAAATAAATAAAAATTTTAAAAAATCATTCATGGGCTGGAGAGATGGCTCAGAGGACCCAGGTTCGATTCCCAGCACCCACATGGCAGCTAAGAACCGTCTTTAACTCCAGTTCCAGGGGAATCCGACACCCTCTTCTGATCTCCACCACATTGCACGACCTGGGCACACCAACCTACACTCATACACACACACTAAATAACTAAAATAAAATAATTATTTTTAAAAGTCATTCATGCCGGATATGGTGGCAAAACCTTTAATCCCAGCACTTGGGAGGCAGAGGCAGGCGATCTCTGTGAGTTCGAGTCCAGCCTGGTCTACAGTGTGAGCTCCAAGTCAGCTAGGACTAAAGGGAGACCCTGTCTCAAAAAAAAAAAGTCATTCATGTATGTAAAACAGTAAAACAATTTAAAACAAGACAATGGCCTTATAGAAACTGACAATGATAATATGTTATGAACCAAGAAGTTAATATTCAATTATCTGCACCTGAAGTATAAAATAAACAAAAAAGTAATGTATTGTCATTAGACAATTTTGGAATATGAAAAAGTGCAACACTATAAAGATTATTTATTGAAGTTGTTTTTAAACTTGTTTGAATCAAAACCTGGACTCTAGCCATGGTACCACATGCCACAGGAAGAGGCTGGTGGATCACCGAAGATTGAGACCAGCCTGGGATGGTGAACACAGTGAGTTCCAGACCAGCTGTAGCTATGCAGTGAGAGCCTGTCTCAAAAAACAAACAAGGGAGAGCCATGACTCACCAGGCTGTTATGTTGGACAAAACCCTGTCGCTCCGGAAACGGGAGGAAGCCCAGCTGAAAGCACGTGTGGTGGACCGGGACACTGAGGACTGGCAGCGGGACCCCACCTTCCCGGGTATGCAGAGGGTCGGTGGCATAGACATGTCCTCCGTGAAAGGGGACAGTTTCCTCGCCTGTGCCTCCCTGGTAGTGCTGAGCTTCCCTGAGCTCGAGGTGGTAAATGAGGACAGCCATATGGTCAGCCTAACAACCCCCTATGTGTCAGGCTTCCTGGCCTTCCGAGAAGTACCCTTCCTGATGGAGTTGGTGCAGTGGCTGCAGGAGAAGGAGCCAAGCCTTATGCTCCAGTCCTTCTTGTGGATGGAAACGGGGTGCTCCACCAACGAGGCTTCAGGGTGGCCTGCCACCTTGGTGTCCTTACTGAGCTGCCCTAAATTGAGGTGGCAAAGAAATCGCTGCAGGTGGATGGGCTGGAGAACAACGCTCTGCACAAGAAGATTCGGCTCCTGCAGGCTGGGGAGACACATTTCCTCTGATGGGAAGCTCTGGGACTGTCCTAGGAATGACCCTGAAGAGTCATGACCACAGCACCAAGCCCCTCTACATCTCCGTGGGCCACAGAACAAGCCTGGAGGCTGCTGTGCACCTGACCTACCGCTGCTGTAGGTTCAGGGTCCCAGAGCCTGTGTGCCAGGCTGACATCTGCTCTCGAGAGTACATCCGCAGGACAGTAGGACGACCTGAGTCACCTGCACCAGGGGAGGAGAGTATCAGGAGCCACGAGTGGAGGCCAACAGCATGCTCCCAAGAAGGCGCAGCAGCTCCTGCAGATCAAGGCAGACCTCCTGACATTACAGCAGAGGCCCTGGCACAGACTCAGAAGGCCCTCAGCTAGGCTCCCAGGAACAACAGAAGAACCAGCAATGAGGCAACTGGGCACCGTGAAGACTCAGACAGTCACAAACCTGAGGGGCTGCTCTCTAGGAACCCCACAGCCACAGGTAGCACACCAGGACCCAGGCGTCACTTGTGAGAACCCCCAGAAGGATGCAGGGGACACAGTGCAGCTTGGGCTGGTGGTCACCGACCCCCTCCAGTACTGGCCCAGCAGTGTGGTCACTGTGCCACAGCAGAATCACACGCCACACCAGAAAGTACACACAATCACCCAGAGTGCATGAAGGCTTGCCTTTGAGTTTAGGTGCCCAGAGGCCGTGAAGCTGGTGGCCCATGTCAGCATCCACAGTTCTGTCCTACCTCCTTTGAAGACAAAAAATAATAATAATAAAAAATAAAAAATAAACAAGGGGGCTGGGCATGGTGGCTCACACCTTTAATCCCAGCACTTGGGAGGCAGAGGCAGTTGGATCTCTGTGAGTTCAAGGCCACCCTGGTCTACATAGTAAGTTCCAGGACAGCTGGGGCTACAGGGAGACCCTATCTCAAAAAAGACAAAAACAAACAAAAAACAAAAACAAAAACCAAACAAACAAGGGGGTGGGGAGATGGCTCAGCAGTTAGGAGCACTGGCTGCTATCACAGAGGACCCAGGTTTGCTTCCCAGCACCCACATGGCAGCTAACAACTGTCCATAACTTCAGTTCCAGGAGATCCGACACCCTCTTCTGTCCTCCAAAAGGCATTGCATGACACAGGTGCACTTACATACATGAAGGCAATACATTCATACACATCAAAATAAAAATAATAAGAAAAGCAAAATCCTGCAGGGCATGGTGACGCACACCTTTAATCCTAGCACTTGGGAGGCAGAGGCAGGAGGATCTTTGTGAGTTCAAGGCCAGCCTGGTCTACAGAGTGAGTTCCAGGCCAGCTGGGGCTACAGGGAGACCCTGTCTCGAAAAGACCAAAAAAAAAAAAAAAGGAAAATCCTGAGCCCTGATGACACTAACAAGTAATGGTAACTGAATGGAGGGTTATTCACCCCAGCAATATCGGGAAGAGGAACGAAGGAGTCCAGTGCCCCTCAGCCCATGCTGAGGAAGGGATCCAGATCTGAAGGCTAGAATTAGAGGACCAGAGCACACTCATCAGTGACCAACCACTGTCTCAGCTCCAGTCTCTCCTACAAGGTAGTTTAACAAGGTGTCCGAACTGTGCGAAAGCTCTTCCTGCATGGAAAGCTCCTCATCTGGCTGCCACCAGGACCTTTTCCTTTGCCCAGCATGAGTCTCTTGGGGAAATTCCAATTCCCTGGGGGGGGGGGGGCATTGTTTCCATAGGCTAACAGCTAGTGGGAAGGATGTCTTTGCTCCTGCCAAGAAGGCTACAAGATCACCCAGAAAAGTATCTTATTAGCGTCTTGAGATTAGCTTAGCATCTTTCGGCTTTTCCTAGAGACACAAGAGTACATGCCTACACAATGCAGGCGAGTGTACTTCAATCCTTCTTTAATATTTTCTTCACATAAATTTATTTTTATTTTTTTAACAAATCTAGACCCGTGTTCCCCCCCATCCCCCCACCCCGCCAGAGCTCATGCATTCTGCCAAATATGCTTTTCATCTCTTTCTCAGTCTTTATCTGTATGAGTGTTTTGTCTGCTTGGATGTAAGTGCACCTGTGTGGGTACTGCCATTGGAGGCCAGAAAACATTGGATCCCCTGGAATTAAGGATGCTTGTTAGCCACCAAGTCCTCTGCAAGAACAACCAGTGCTCTTAACCACTGAGCCATCTCTTCAACAACCTGACATTCCTTTTTCTAACTACAAAAATGATTTGCCAGGTCTGATGACACATCCCTTTAATACCAGCACTCAGGAAGCAGAAGTGGGGGAGCTCTGAGTTTGAGGCCAGCCTGGTCTACACGATAAGTTCCAGATCACCCAGAGCTTCACAGAGCAGCAAAGCGTGCAGGGTTTACTTTACCTGAGGTTCTGTAGTTAGCTAATGGTTGCTGGGGGAGGCAGAGAGGTTTTCTTCAGTGGTGTAACCACTGCCAAGTTGTCCATGCTCAAGTATATAACCCCCTATACACACACACACACACACACACACACACACACACACACATACACACACACACCTATACACCCATAAGTAACCCTAATCAAATTCACTGGGTCACAAAAATATGTTTAGTGGATATTTGTGTTCTGTGTATATCTGGTGCCCATTGGGAAAGTTAAGGAGAGATAACTTTTTATTGATTTTTTTTTTTTTTTTTTTTTTTTTTTTTTT
>VZQC01012821.1:651525-665174 GCA_009823505.1 Rhizomys pruinosus
AGGGAGGGAGGGAGGGAGGGAGGGAGGGAGGGAGGGAGGGAGGGAGGAAGGAAGGAAGGAAGGAAAAGCATTTGCGGTTATGCTGCATTCTGGTTACCAATACTATGCATCCATCAGTCCAGTCAGTTTCTCTCTGTGGCTATCTCCATTCTTAGCAAAGCCCAAAGTAAGTCTACACTTCCTCCCTGCTTCTCTCTTAACCATAGTCCTAAAAAAGTACATGGCCCGCATCTTAAGATTGCTTATGAAATTAAGCTGCTTTATACCAAGATACGGTTCAAACAGTGTCATTCTCTTAAAAAGGAACGAGTGCTATGACCTTCTTGTCCTGTAAGCATGCTTGCCAAGATTATTTCATGAATTATCATTAACATTTTCTCTTCCTGTGACTTTGCAATAATGGTTAAATAAAAAATATGAAATTTCATCCAGGCATGGTGGTGTATACCTTTAATCCCAGCACTCAGGAGGTATAGGCAGGTGGATCTCTGGAAGTTCAAGGCCATCTCTGGGAGTTCAAGGCCAGTCTGGTCTACAAAGTAAGTTCTAGGACAGGAACTACAGGGAAACCCTGTCTCAAAAAGACAAGCAAAAAAGAGAAAGAAAAGAAAAGAAATTTCAACAAGGGAGACCTTGCCTCAGCAGGCAGAAGGTAAGAACTAACTCCTGAAATTCATCCTCAGACCTCTATATGTATGCTGTGGTATGTGCACTATAGCATGTGCATACCTGCACTCACACACATCATATACACAACACCACATACAATACATATTATGTACACTAATAAAACAGCAATAATTTTTTTGGTCTGTTTTTGAGGCAGGGTCCCCCTGTAACCCCAGCTGTCCTGGAACTCACTCTGTAGACCAGGCTGGCCTTGAACTCACAGAGATCCACCTGCCTCTGCCTCCCACCATGCCCAGCAAAAACAATAACTTTGAAAGAAAGTTTGAAATTGTTACATTGAAATATAAAGTATACACTGTTTCAAAACATCTTGAAACAGTGTGTTGGAATTTCAGTAATACTTGCAAAGTCAGCATATTGATTCACACCTCCACTGTAGCTTCCTCGAAATTAACACATTGAGGAAAAATGCTCTAATGGAATTGTGACAAACAAGTACATAAAATTTAAAAGTTGGCAGGAAGGTCTGGAGAGAGGGCTCAGAGGTTCAGAGTAATGGCTGCTCTTGCAGAAAACCCAGGTTCAGTTCCTAGCACTCGCATGGAGTTTAACCAACTGTCTATAACTCTGGTTCCAGAAGATCCAATACACTCTTCTGGCCTCCATGGGCATTGAATGACATGGGTCCACTTATATACATTCAGACAAAACACTTATACACATAAAATAAAAATAAATTTAAAAATTTTAAGATTTATTTTTATGTTATGTATGTGCTTATCTTTGTGAGTTTACATGCACCATGTGCATGGGGAAGGCCACAGAGGCCAAAAAGGGCATCAGATCCTCTGGATCTGGAGTTACAAATGGTTGTTAGCTGCCATGTGGGTTCTGGGAACCAAATTTGGGTCCTTTGCAAGAGCAGCCAATGCTTTTAACAGCTGAGCCATCTCTCCAGTCCCTCATTTAACATTCTTTTTTTTTTTTTCATTGACTTTTTGAGACAGGGTCTCCCTGTGGCTCCAGCTGTCCTGGAACTCTCCATGTAGACCAGGCTAGCCTTGAACTCACAGAGATCCACCTTCCTCTATCTCTCAAGTGCTGGGATTAAAGGTGTGTGCCATCATGAATGGCTTTTATTTCACATTCTTATGGTGTATTAATATGCACATTGGCTGCTAGTATTTTCAACATTTTCCCTATTTATACCAAAATATATGCACGTACCAATTACAATTTTCTTACCTAACAATGTTGGATTTGCATGTTTCTAAGCTATAAGGATTTTGGAGGCAAAGGTTATCTTTTTTTTCTAGTACAAGTGATTGAACCCAGGATCTAAAGCATGCTAGGCAGGTACTCTACCACTGATCTATATCTCTAGCCCATGGATACTGTATTTTTATCTTCGTCTCACAAAGACATTTTAACACGTTTAACTACTATCTTGTATTTCTTTCATATTTGTTTGTTTCTGTTATTTTCTTGTGCTAGACATTGAATGCAAGGCCTCATGCTCTAACACTAAACAAGACTTCCAGCCATTCTTGTATTTGTATCTGTATTCTAAAATGTATTTTCTTTATTTGTGTGTGGGAGGATGTATGAATGTATTGCCTGCATATATGTAAGTGCACCTGTGTCATGCAATGCCCACAGAGGTCAGAAGAGGGCGCTGGATCCTCTGGAACTGGAATTCCAGATGGTTGCTATGCTTTCATGTCAGTGCTGGGAACTGAACCCAGATCCTCTGCAAGAGCAGCCAGTGCTCTTAACCACTGAGCCATCTCTCCAGCCCCTATTTTATATTTTTAAATGAAAGATGAGCTCTTGCACTTCTTCCTCCGGAAACACCAAATGGCGGATGATGCCGGTAGGGCCCGGCTCAGAAGGCTGTGGCAGCTTCTGTGAAGGATTTGGTAGCGGTCTCTGGGGGCCGTGGTCGGGCTGTGGCTGAGGCTGTGGTCGAGGCTGCGGGGCTCTTGGAGGCAAAGGAGTGGATCCCAGTCACCGAGCTGGGCCGCCTGGTCAAGGACATGAAGAACAAATCCTCGGAGGAGATCTATCTGTACTCCTTACCTATTAAGAGGAGTCTGAGATTATTGACCTCTTCCTGGGAGCATCCCTTACAGATGAGGTGTTAAAGATCATGCCAGTGCAGAAGCAGACCTGGGCTGGCCAAAGGACCAGGTTCAAGCCAAGGCCACCTCTGATGCTATCTCTAAGACCTACAGCTACCCGACTCCTGACCTTTGGAAAGAGATAGTCTTCACCAAGTCTCCCTATCAGGAATTCACTGACCATCTTGTGAAGACCCACACCAGAGCCTCGGTACAGAGAACTCAGGCTCCAGCTGTAGCCACTACATAGAGCTTTTTTTTATGAAAAAAATAAAGTGAGCCTGGTGTGGTGGGGTATCTCTTCAGTTCAAGTCCAGCTGAGGCTACAGGGAGACCCCATCTCAATAAAGTGAATGAAGTCTATTAAAAAAAAAAAAAGAAAGAAAGAAAGAAAAAGAAAGATGAGCTCTTGCTACTTTTTTTTTTCTGTTTACCTCCATCCTATAGAGGTTTTTCCACAAACAAACCTTTAGGGAATTCTGTGTAGTGATTTGGATAGCAGTGGGAAATGGTGTTTTCTGAACATTCAGTTGGATGAATTTTTTTAAGATTCTAAAATTTTATTTTATTTTATTTTATTTTATTTTATTTTTTAGGTGTATGAGTGTTTTGCCAGCATGTATGTATGTGGATCATATGTGTGTAATGCCCATGGAGGTCAGAAAAGGGCATTGGATCCTCTGAAACTGGAGTTACAATAGTTGTTAGCCACCATGTGGGTGCCAGCAACCAAACCTGGGTTCTCTGCAAGAGCAGTCAGTGCTCTTAACTGCTGAGCCATCCCTCCAACCCCTATTTTCTTATTTTTAATTGTGGGTGTACCTGTATGTGGGTACATGAAAAAGAGTGCATGTGCCCAAGGAGGCCTGATTTGTCGGATCCCCCTAGAGTTACAGTTACAGGCAGTTGTGAGCCACCCGATGTAGATGCTGGGAACCCAACTTGTATCTGCTGCAAGAGCAGTACATGCTCTTAACTACAAAGCTATTTCTCCAGCCTCGTGGATGGAATTTTTGTACTGCCAGAGGAAAGAAGGTTATAGTCAACAAAGCCAGAAGAAGGACATTCCCCTTCAGAGCCATGGTAGTATCAGCGATTACCATATATCCAATTACTTTTAGCACAGCCAGATTTCTCAGACCAAAGTGCCCTTGTAAGTTAAATGTTCAACCCCAAATAACATCTAATTTGAGACTATAGTGCTACAGAGATGGCTCAGTTGGTGAAGTGCTTGTCACTCAGGCAAGAGGACCTGAGTTAAGGTCCATACCTGAAAAGCTAGATGAGGTGGGCACACCTGTAATCGGAGTACTGGGAGGCAGAGACAGGCGGATCCCTTGCTGGCCAGCCAGCCAGCCCAGCCTAATCAGTGAGTTCCAGGTTCAATGAGAGAACTTCTCTCAAAAAACAAGCTGGATGGCTCATGAGGAATGATACCTATGCTTAACCTCTAGCCTCGAGAAGCAGGTACACACAGGTGAATACACACATACACAGAGAGAGAGAGACAGAGAGAGAGAGAGAGAGACAGAGAGAGAGAAAGAGAGAGAGAGAGACTGACTCAAGACTGACTTGCCTCTTTTTTTTAGACAGAGAGGCCTAGGCAGGATCTTTGAATGAGTCTGTCAGCTTCCATACCCCAAATGCTAAAATACAAATAAACTGGATGAGGTGGCACACACCTATTTATTTATTTATTTATTTATTTATTTATTTATTTATTTATTATTTTTTGTGTATGAGTGTACTGTCTGCATGTAGGTTGGTGCACCCGTGTCGTGCAAGGCCATGGAGGTCAGAAGAGGGCATTGGAGTCCCCTGGAACTGGAGTTAAAGACGGTTCTTAGCTGCCATGTGGGTGCTGGGAATCAAACCCCAGTCCTCTGCAAGAGCAGTCAGCGCTCCTAACTGCTGAGCCATCTCTCCAGCCCCTGGCACACACATTTAATCCCAGCACTTGGAAGCAGAGGCAGGCAGATGTCTGAGTTCAAGGCCAAACAGGGCTATGTAGTGAGACTCTGTCTCAAAACAAAACAGCCAAAATCTCTCTGTATTCAACTTTGGTAGCTTAAGGGCAAGGTCAAATGACAAAAAGACACCTCCGTCCATTTCCATGTCTATATTTACTTCCAGACTTTTAGTAGATAACAGAAATGGTAGAAATAGTTGGACAGAGGGAGCTACTGATCCCATTTCCCAGATTATTTTCAAGATTAAGTTAAAAAACAAAACAAAACCCAAGTACATGGTAAAAGCCAAATGGGACTGCTGAGCAATAGCTCAGTGGTTAAGAGAACTGGCTGCTCTTGCAAAGAACATGGATTCAGTTCCTAGCACCCACATGACAGCTAACAACCATCTCTAACACCAGTCCCATCTTAACTCGTTTCAGAGGCTCCAACACCCTCCTCTGGCCTCCCTGGGCATTGTATGAATCACTTATGGACATGCAGGCAAAACGCTCAGACACATAAAATAAAATTTTGTTTTAATTTGAAGAATAAACCCAATGGAGGCCTCCTCCCTGTCTCCCTGACTCTGTTCTTTCTCCTGCTCCCCGAGGCTCAGGAGACTATAACATTCAGTGTTACACTGTTGCTTGCTGAAGAGCTTAAAAGACTTCTAATTCCTTGGGGGTGACTTTTGAACTTGTTCATTTGGCACTACCATCCCTTCATGATCTGCCCTCTCTGCCTTCTCTGCAGAGGCTTCCACAATTTATGCTCCTACATCACAACTGGTTATTTCCTGACTGCCTCCTTCCCGGGGAGACCTCATTCCCTTGTCAAAACACTTATCTCCTGTGTTTTTATTGTAGGCTTCCGTTTCCATCTGCCAGGAGAAAAGGAAGCCTTTCCAGGGCGCAGACCTAGTTCCCTTGTGTTTTCACATTAAGTACTCAGCCCAGTGCCTGATCTATACTGAGCCTTAAACAAATGCTTTTAAAAGAGCAAAGTCATTATAGAATTGCAAAACAGCAAGAGCTGGATGCAGCAGGTCAGCTAAGACAAGGAAATGGTTAAACACCAAGAGGAATATGCTTTTCAATGTGGGTTTGAGAGGGGTGGCCATCTGCTTCCGGCCTTCCTTTCCTCCCACTGGATGAAGCTTCCTGAAGATAGGGAGAGAACTGCAGAGGGAGGCTTGTGTCAGAGGTGGCTGCAGTGTAGGTGGTGAGCCAGGGAGAGAGGTGCCTTTTCTGGTGGGTTGGGTCATTGCCACAAGATTAATTTGCATTTCCTAGGAAGGTTGGAAAGGAAAGGCTGTTCCAGGAATGGCAGAAAGGAGAGGGGCAGGTTCTGAAAACCAAAAGAGCACCTTGTCATCTTCTTTAGCTCATTTAACCCCAAAGGACTAAGAGAGAAGAATTCACAGTTGATGATAGAAATAGCAATCCATTCCTGGGCTTGTGCTTTGCAACTGGACCTGCAAAACGAAGGCTTAAACCCATAGTTCTGAGGTCTACATGACACAGAAGAATAATCGGGGAAGTCAATTCATAAAGGCTCTCAGAGTGCCGGGGAAGTCCCTGCCTTGGGCAGAAGGCACTGGAGACGTCACAGAATTGCACAGAGGGGTCGGGGTTGGAAGGAACACCACCCTCACTTGTCAAAACCCCTAACCCTTACATTGTCACTGTTGGTGTAGAGTGGGGGTTGGGGTAGATGTAGAATTTCCACTCAGGCAACCTGACCTGTAAACTAGGCAGTGACATCTTTGGTCATTATATTAATTACTTTTCTGTTGCTATGATACAATATTGTGACCAAAAAGCAACTATGGAAGAAAGAGTTTATTTTGGTTCAGAGAAGGGAGTCATCCATGGTGGCATGGAGACCTGGCAGCAATTGGCAGGCACAGCAGCAGGAGCAGGAAGCTGAGACATCACATCACCACAAATGCAAAGCAGAGAGAGTGAACTGGAAATGGGGCAAGGCTAGGAACTCTCAAAGCCTGACCCAAGTGATGTGATATGCTTCTTCCAACAAGGCTACATCTCCACTTCCTCCCAAAACAGTACCACCAACTGGGGACCAAGTGTCCAAATACCTGATGCTATGGGGGACATTTCTCAACCAAACCATCACAGCCATAGAAGACTTTTTTTTTTTTTTTTTGTCTTTTTGAGACAGGGTCTCCCTTTAGTCCTAGCTGACCTGGAGCTCACTCCAGGCAGGCTTGAACTCACAGAGATCCGCCTGCCTCTGCCTCCCAAGTGCTGGGATTAAAGGCGGGTTTTTTGTTTTGTTTTGTTTTGTTTTAAATAAAAAAAATATGGAACGCTTCACGAATTTGCGTGTCATCCTTGCGCAGGGGCCGTGCTAATCTTCTCTGTATCATTCCAATTTTAGTATATGTGCTGCCGAAGCTAGCACTAAAGGCAGTTTTTATCTGCCATGTGGGTGCTGGGAATAGAGCCCGGGTCTTCTGCAAGAGCAGTCAGCGCTCTTAACCACTGAGCCATCTCTCCAGCCCCGACCTTTTCATTCTTACAATGAAACAAGACATAAGCTATGCCCTGTGAGTTGGGACTTTCAGAAAGGGATTAGTAACACTGACAAATACAATGGGGGGAGAGCAAAAAAACTTGGGGACCTAGTCTACACTCTGCCACCTTCTAGCTGTAGAAGCTTGCTCCTTTCACTCTATTCCTTTATTTCATGAATTTAAAAAATTACATGTATTTATTTTTTATTTTTTGTCTTTTTGAGACAGGGTTTCCCTGTAGCTCCAGTTGTCCTGGAACTCACTATGTACACCAGACTGGCCTTGAACTCACAGAGATCCACCTGCCTCTGCTTCCCAAGTGCTAGGATCAAAAGCATACGCCACCAAGCCCGGCAACATGTATTTATTTTTAACATTTTATTTATTACTTTTTTCTTTTTGGGACAGGGTCTCCCTATAGCCCCAGCTGGCCTGGAACTCACTCTGTAGACCAAGTTGGACTTGACTCACAGAGATCCGCCGCCTCTGCCTCACGAGTGCTAGGGTTAAAGGCATGCACCATCACACCTGGCTTAATGATGGTTCTTAGCCGCCATGCGGGTGTTGGGAATTGAACCCTGGTCCTCTGCAGGAGCAGTCAGTGCTCTTAACCACTGAGCCATCGCTCCAGCCCCTATTTATTACTTTTATTTTATGGGTATGGGTATTGCCTGTGTGTGTGTAAGTGCACCTGTGTTGTACAGTGCCCACAGAGATCAGAAGAAGGCATCAAATTTCCTGGAACTGGAGTTATGGATGGTTGTTAGCCACCATGTGGGTCCTAGGAATTGAACCCAGGTCCTCTGCAAGAGCAGCCAGTACTCTTAACTGCTGAGTTACTTCTCCATACAGGCCTTCACTTATGTATTTGTGTGTATGTATATGTATGTGTTCAGGCACCTCTACTGCGCATGTGTGGAAATCAGAAGGCGACTTGCAGGAGTTTGTTCTCTTTTCTCCACTATTGGAGATCAACTCAGGTCATCAGGCTTAGTGTCAAGTGCCTTTACCTGCTAAACCATCTTGCTGGCCCTGTTTCCTCTATTTAATTTAAATTCTATTATTTTATTTTACTATTTGTCATTTTGAGATAGGGTCTCCCTATAGCCACAGCTGGCCTGGAACTTGCTATGGAGACCAGGCTGGCTTCAATCTCACAGAGATCTGCCTGCCTCTGCCTGCCTCTGCCTGCCTCTGCCTGCCTCTGCCTGCCTCTGCCTGCCTCTGCCTCCAGAGTTCTGGGATTAAAAGTGTGTTCCACTACACCCCACATTTCTTTATTCTTTTTAAAAAGGAGATTCCTTTTAATATTTTGTGAACTGTAAATCTCTGTATAAATATTTGGTCATGGTATGAGTAAAAGACAGAATGTAAATTTTGACTTCTAAAACCTTCTCCAGGATTCCTTTTCCTCCCATAAACAAACAAGCCCATCCTCTGTGTTTCTGCTATGTGTGTTTAGCTATGGTATTCCTGCAAGCCATAGACCTATGGCTAAGTATCTTCACAAATTGGTAACTCATTACCTCATAAATTGGCCCAGAGCCATTTTGGTTGCTCTTAAGAATAGAAAAGGCTATCTTACATAGCATGAGTCAATCTCCCCACAGTTTTTATCCTCTGATCTTCTCATTTGAAACCATTTAGACCAAGTCCGGTTTCTCTTCCAAATGACAACCTTCAATATTTGAAGAAAGCTATGATTTTCTTGCCCAAATCTTGCCATTTTCAGGATAACCATGTTTTCTTTTAACACTTGCTCTCCCTGGGTGTTTCCCAGATCAGCATACCACCCCTGGAGTGACTCCCATCAAGAACATCTGAAGTGAAACTTTGGAAACAACCTAAATAGCCAGGGATGGTGTGCACTTAAAACCTTGCAGAATTTATACTGGGTATGATGGTGCATGGTATAATCCCAGCACTTGGGAGGCAGAAGTAAAAACATTGAACATCATGAATTCCAGGCCAGCCTCAGATATATGAGAACTTTTCCTTAAAAAAAAAATGTATAGGGTTGGAGAGATGGCTCAGTGATTAAGAGCACTGACTGCTCTCACAGGGGTCCCAGGTTCAGTTCCCAGCACCAACATGGTGGCTAACAACCATCCATAACTCCAGTTCCAAGGGATCCAATACTCTCTCTGACCTCTACATCCCTTGTATGCATGTGGTGCACTTACATACATTCAGGCAAACACACTCATATGCATAAAAATAAATAAAATCTTTCTTTTTAAATGTAGTCTATTGGGGCTGGAGAGATGGCCTAGCGGTTAAGAGCACCGACCGCTCTTGCAGAGGACCCGGGTTCGATCCCCAGCACCCACATGGTGGCCAAGAACCGTCTGTAACTCCAATTCCAGGAGAACTCCAGTTCCACGGGAATCCGAAACCCTCTTCTGACCTCCGGCAGCATTGCACGACACGGGTGCGCAAACCTGCATGCAGACAGTACATTCATACACATAGAAAATAAATAAATAAAATTAAAAAAAATAAAAAATAAATAAATAAAAATGTAGTCTATTTATTTGTGAGAAAAATATTCATGTTCTGTTAGATGGTAAAAGAGTATTATAAAATCAGCCGGGCGTGGTGGCGCACGCCTTTAATCCTAGCACTTGGGAGGCAGAGGCAGGCGGATCTTTGTGAGTTCAAGGCCAGCCTGGTCTACAGAGCGAGTTCCAGGACAGCTGGGGCTACAGGGAGACCCTGTCTCAAAAAGACCAAAAAAAAACCAAAAAGTATTATAAAATCATGTCTTATATCACTTAATTTTTATCATAAAATTTTTAAAACTATCACATATTTAGTAAAATGTAGCATTTATCTGAGTGGAACAGTTACCAGTGATATTTATTTTCTTGTATATGTATTCTTCAATTTTCTATAATCAACTATCAGTCATCAGAAGAAAAATTAGACCTTGTATCTCCACAGTTTTTATACTGGCCTAGGCCTAAGACCTTAAAGTTTAGACTGTCATAGAGCAGCCCTCTTCACATTCCTCATCTCAGAGATAAACCTGTTACATTAAGCCCAGAGGCCCAAGAATGTGCTGGGCACCCATCAAATCTTCATTTCCATTTGTCCTTTCTTTTCTTGTTTTTTTTTTTTTTTTGGTCTTTTCGAGACAGCGTCTCCCTGTAGTCCCAGCTGTCCTGGAACTTACTCTGTAGACCAGGCTGGCCTTGAACTCACAAAGATCCACCTGCCTCTGCCTCCTAAGTGCTAGGATTAAAGGCGTGCGCCACCACGTCCGGCTCCATTTGTCCTCTCTGAAAGATGTAAAAGTCACTATCATGGCCTTCTTTCTCATCGAACTCTCCCCAGAGCTGAGAATGTAGCTCAGTGTGAGGAGTGCTTGATCAGCATGCAAGAACCTCTGGGTTTGATCCCCACCACTGCAGAACCAGGCATGGTGGTGTGTGTACACCTGCAATCTCAGCACTTGGGAGGCAGAGTGGAAGGAAGGCCAGAAATTCAAGCTCATCCTCAGCTACATAGCAAGGTTTGGGCTAACCTGGATTGTACGCTCAATTCCAGGCCAGCCAGGGCTACATAGTGAGACAATGTCTCAAAAATTAATCAATTAAAATAAAAGACCTTCACTCAAATACTTCTTTTAAAAAAATTATTATTCTGGGGCTGGAGAGATAGCCTAGCGGTTAAGAATGCTGACTTCTCTTTCGGAGGACCCGGGTTCGATCCCCAGCACCCACATGGCGGCTAAGAGCCATCTGTAACTCCAATTCCAAGAGAACTCCAGTTCCAGGGGAATCCGAGGCCCTCTTCTGACCTCCACGGCATTGCACGACACAGGTGCACAGACCTACATGCAGACAGTACATTCATACACATACAAAAATAAATAAAATTTTAAAAAGCTTTATTTAAAAAAAATAATTATTATTATTCTCGATTTGCATAAGTGGTTTTGCCTGCTTATATGTAAGTAAGTGAACATGTGTACCTAATGCTCACAGAGGCCAAAGAGGGCATTGGATCTCTTGGAACTGGAGTTATAGATGGTTGTTAGCCACCATATGGGTGCTGGGAGCTGAACCCAGGTCTTCCACAAGAACAGCCAGTGCTCTTAACCA
Source organism: Rhizomys pruinosus (assembly GCA_009823505.1). Lineage (NCBI taxonomy): Eukaryota > Metazoa > Chordata > Mammalia > Rodentia > Spalacidae > Rhizomys > Rhizomys pruinosus. The sequence continues at coordinate 662,870 of VZQC01012821.1, forward strand.
CTAAGCCGTCTCTCTAGCTCTGTCAAATGCTTCTTTCTAGGACTTAGTTTCTGTTCGCATATTACACAGGGCATATGCTATTCCTCTGACTTTGTATGGACTACTAAAGACAGGCCCCTGATAATCACTAGCTCTAAAAATAAGGAACAGACCTCTCTTTCTTTTTCTTTTTTTTTTTTAATTTTATTTATTTTTGTATGTGTATGAATGTACTGTCTGCATGCAGGTCTGTGCACCCGTGTCGTGCAATGCCTCGGAGGTCAGAAGAGGGTGTCGGATTCCCCTGGAACTGGAGTTCTCCTGGAATTGGAGTTACAGATGGTTCTTAGCCGCCATGTGGGTGCTGGGGATCGAACCTGGGTCCTCTGCAAGAGCAGTCGGCGCTCCCAACTGCTAGGCTATCTCTCCAGCCCATGACCTCTCTTTCTTAAACAAGGTAACTTTAGAAGGAATGTCGATCACACTTTCATAGTATTGTTAAGCTAGCAAAACCCCAGTGTTATTAAAATAGAATGTTCAGGAGTTAATCCTTTCACTACACCCATGTCATCCTACTGGGGTATGGCCTGTGTTTTCATTGGCTTTTCAAAGGGCCTGGCATGCTTTGCCCCAGAGAGAGGTCAGCAAATATGACAGCCAGTCGCTATTTATGATGTTGAAGGGTTTCTCCAAGAAGGATGTAGATATCATAAATTGCCAAATACATGGAGCTCATATTTCCCTCACCATGGTTCCCATACCCAATGCTCTCATGAATACAGCCAACACATTCTCACAGTCTGGATAGAACCTACTTCCACTTATGTTTCTGCTGCTTTGATAAAATACCACAATAAAAAGCAACTTAGGGGAGGAAGGGACTTATTTCAGCTTAGAGTTCCAGGTTATAGAGCATCATCAAGGCAAGAACTTCCAACAGCTAGTCACATCACATCCATAGTAAGAGTATATGAATGCTCTTTACCTTGCTTGCTTGTGGTCAACTTGATTTCTCTACTTATACATGGCTCAGGACCCCTAGCCCGGCAGCCTAGAGAATGCTGCTGCTCACGGTGGACTGGGTCTTCCACATCATTGAATTGATTAAGAAAATCCCGTACAGACATGCCCACAGGCCAGACGATGTTTGAAGTCTTTCACTGAAACTCACTTCCCAGGTTGTGTCAAGCTGACAAGAAGAACTAACCATCCCACTAGTTGTAGGTTGTCTGCAGCCAAGTGCATGCTCTCCATTCACTCCACACACATTTGTTGCGTGTCTACACTGTGTCCTAGCCTGTGCTTGGTGTTGTGAAATTCTGAGCTTGAGAATGGACCCTGGGTCTAAAGGAGTCTAAGGCCAGTGGTGAGCAAATGGATATAAATAAACCATGATGTGAATTCTGGGGTGGGAAGGAAGGAGCTGATGAACACTGTCCAAGGGAACCCCAGATCAATGGCTTGAAGTTTTCCTTCCTAGACTTAGTTCTGACTCATCCAGTCTCTCAGATTTAACTGTGTGACAGATCTGGAATGCCTGGTAGAGAGCAAGGATGAGTTAAGGAAAGGCAGGATTTGTGGATAGATTGTTTCTCGCAGCAACTCATTTTGTTAGGGAATAAATCCCTAGTAAGCAAACAGGGTCACTAAGAATGAAGATGACACACTTCCTGCTTCTTCTTGGTCCAGCAGGAAGGTCTTAATTTTTAAACTTCAACAGAATCTCTAAAACAGACCTGTGAAAAGTCATGTAGCCCTGGACATATCTCAGCTTGGAACTGACCTACCTATCAGCACCACTTCTTTGTTTAAGTTGATCAATCTGAAATTAAGGGAGGTAAAATCATTAAAATCCTTAAAGCGTAGGCTTTCCCTGGGGGACATTAAACTGCCTACATATTTTTTAAATTTTATTTATTTTTTATGTATATGAATGTACTGTCTGCATGTAGGTCTGTGCATCTGTGTCATGCAATTCTGCAGAGGTCAGAAGAGAGTCTGGGATTCCCCTGGAACTGGAGTTAAAGACGATTCTCAGCTGCCATGTGGGTGCTGGGGATCGAACCCGGGTCCTCTGCAAGAGCAGTCAGCACTCTTAACCGCTAGGCCATCTCTCCAGCCCCATAAACTGCCTACATATTTTATAATTTAAAAATTATGTCTATTATGAGCTGGGAGTAGTGCCACATGTCTTTAATCCCAGCACTCCAGAAGCAGAGGCAGGCAGATCTCTGCGAGACTGAGGCCAGCCTGGTCTACATAGCAAGTTTTAGGTCAGCTAGACCCTGTCTCAAAAAGCAACATTCCACACAAAATCTTTTTTTTT
>VZQC01012821.1:696074-755615 GCA_009823505.1 Rhizomys pruinosus
CAAGGCTGGATGTCTCAGGAGTCCCAGTCTAGTGCTGAAGGCCCGAATGGATTCCAGGAGATCTGCCAGTCTCAGTACACGCTGGGATCCGAAAGGTTGATCACCGCAGCAAGACAAACTCACCAGATGAGAGAAGCAAGCCGCAGGAGGAAAAAGGGACCAGCTCCTGCTGCCGTGGCCTTAAATACTGCCTGCTGGCGGAAGGTAACACCCACATTTGGGGTGGGCCATCCGGGTTGAGGTGGTCCAATCAGAAGACCCTTTTCTCTTATTTGTTCTTTAGTCCAGTCAAGTTGACACCCAGGATTAACCATCACAGGGTATAAAAAAGGAGCTAAAATTGTGACCTACAATAATAAAAATCATTAAGACATCAATAATTACCATTCAGTGTGCTGGAGCAATGGCTCAATGGTTAAGAATGGTTGTTGCTGCTGGATGTGGTGGCACATGCCTTTAATCCCAGCACTTGGGAGGCAGAGACAGGCGGATCTCTGTGAGTTCAAGGCCAGCCTGGTCTACACAGTGAGCTCCAGGCGAGCTGGGACTAAAGGGAGACCCTGTCTCAAAAATAAAAAAAAAAAAAAAAATTAATCAATAGTTAACAGAGACTAAAGAGGTGGCTCAGTGGTTAAGAGCACCAGCTGCTCTTGCAGAGGACCAAGTTCAATTCTCAGCACACACATGACAGCTAACAACTATCCATGACTTCAGTTCCAGAGGATCTGATACCCTCTTCTGATCTCTGCAGGCAATGAACAACATGGATGTGCTTACATACATGCTCATGGCAAAACTTTCACACACATAAAATAAAAACATTTTTAAAAAAAGAATAATATTGCAAAACCTTGATCTGGTTTCCCATCAACTCATCTCACCCTCTTTCCCTCTTTTATTTCTAAACAATTGGAAGTGAGTTGAGAATATCACAAAGCTTCATTCATAAATCTCTGCTGTGTCTAAGAACAAAGGCATGCTTCTCCCCAGAATCTCCCCATGACAGCCACTGGTGTTCTCAGCAGTCTCCTCTGATTAGATGCGCAGTCCACAATGAACTCTCTTCAAGGCTCACTGATATGTCTTTCATGAATCTTCTGCCCCATTCAGGATTTGGACAAGTTTAGTACTGTGTTTTATTATTTTGTCTCTTTGGATTTCTTTTTTGTGATCCTGGGGACTGAACCCGAGGCACCTTACTCGCACATGCCTGCCAAACATCTACCACTGAGCTACCTCCCTCATCCTCTAGTTACTTAAATTTTTTTTACTTTGGGTTGGTGAGATGCTCATCAGTTAAGAGCACCATCTGCTCTTGCAGAGGACACCGGTTTGATTCCCAGCATCCACATGGTAGCTAAAAACTGCCTGTAAATCTTGTTCCAGGGGAATCTGACACCTTCTGACTCTGCAGGCACTGCATGATAGGGGTGCACTTAACACAGATGCAGGCAATACACTCATACACACAAAATAAAAATAATAAATAAAACATTTTAAAATATTTATTCATTTATATATTTTTGTATCTATTTATTTTTGTATGTATGTGTTTTGCCTACATGTGAGTACATGAACCCACATTGTGCCCTCTTTTTAATCTTGAGCCACAGTCTCACTAAGTTGCCCAGGCTGGCCTTGAACTCACTGTAGTCCAGGCAAGGTTTAAACTTGTGAACCTTCTGCCTCAGACTACTGAGACCTGGGATTGAGGTCTATGCCATTAAAACCAGATTTCTTTGGACTTGTAACAGAAACTCTGTTGCTTCATTAGGCTATTTTTGCTTTTCATGACACTGGCTTTGGGTGGTTAGAAGTTCTGTTTTTACAATGATGCATTTTATTTTATTTTTTATTTTATTTTATTTTTGTATTTTTGAGACAGGGTCTCCCTGAAGCCCCAACTGGGCTGGAACTCACTATGTAGACCAGGCTGGCCATAACCTCATAGAGCTCTGCCTGCCTCTACCTCCCAAGTATTAGGATGAAAGATATGTGCTCCCAGGCTCGACCCAGATTCATTTTATTTTTATTTCTGTCTATGTATGTGCCTCTGTGTTTGTATGTACCTGTGTGTGGGTGGTTGCCAAGGCTGGAAAAGGCCAGTGAATCCTTTAAGTCCTGCCTTTGGTCCTAAATCCTGAGTCCTGGATAAAACTAGCTAGGGTTTGCAGATGGGGAGAAAGAGGGAGGAAAGGTTTTAAGTTCCTAAAGAGATATATCAATCACAATGAATACAGATTCCAGATCCTGGGTCAAAAAAATGTGCTTAAAGGTTTATAGGACAGCCATGGAGATGGAATGCCTCATAGACTTGGTGATCCTGCAGAAGCCATACTCTGAGATGCCATATTAATATTAAGGACCATGCTCTTTGCTTTTTTGTGTTTTTAAAAAACTATTTTGGGGCTGGAGAGATGGACTAGTGGTTAAGAGCGCCAACTGCTCTTGCAGAGGACCCAGGTTCGATTCCCAGCACCCACATGACAGCTGAGGACCATCTTTAACTCCAGTTCCAGGGGAATCCGACACCCTCTTCTTAACTATGTGGCACTGCGCAACAGGGTGCACCAACCTACATGCAGACAGTACATTCATACACATAAAAAAAACCCTATTTTATTTTAAATTATGTATATGTATGGGTATGTGCATATAAATTCAGATGCCTATGGAGGCAGATGTGTCAGACCCCTCCCCCCTGCAGCTACTACAGTTACAGCTAGTTGTGAGCCACCCAACATGGGTGCTGGGAACTGATCCCCAGTCCTCTGCAGTGTACAGGTGAAAACCTGCTCAGCGGCAAAGCTGAGGGATGAGTACAGACAGGTCATGATAAAAGTCTCTTCGACTTTATATCTACTTCAAATTTCCTTAACAATTTCTTAATTTTTAAAATTTTTATTTTATGTGTATGAATGCTATGCCTGCATGTATGTACGTGCACCACATCCATGAAGCACCCATAGAGGCCATAGAGAGTGTAAGATCCCAGGGAACTGGAGTTACAGATGGCCATGAGCCAACAGGGGGTGCTGAGAACCAAACTCAGAGGACTTCCCCAAAGGCAGCAAGTGTTTTTAACCACTGAGCCATTTCTCCTGCCCCCATAACAATTTTTAAATGACAACCAAGAAAAACAATTTTTTAAAGGAAAAGTTGGAGTACACAGAGCTTAGATAGGGGATTTCCCAGAACCACCTGAAGCACAGAAGTACCAGGGTGCAGGCTAAGTGAGGCATCCCCCCCCAACTGGAATTGCTGAGGGAGTGTCCAAGTGTGACGACAATAGTGATTCTGGGGCTCAAGACAAGACAATAAGTGAAACAGCGAACCTGAAATACCTCTAGTCCCTCATCACCAAGCCCTAGAAACAACCTAGAGAAACCAGCTAGCAGGAAGCAGAGTGAGCACAGTGCTCAGCAGGGTACTGACTGGGTTGTTCCCTACCAGATTTAAAAAAAAAATTTTTTTATTTTTTATTTATTTTTTATGTCTATGAATGTACTGTCTGCATGTAGGTTTGTGCACCTGTGTCGTGCAATGCTGTGGAGGTCAGAAGAGGGTGTCTGATTCCCCTAGAACTGGAGTTAAAGATGGTTCTCAGCTGCCATGTGGGTGCTGGGGATCGAAACCGGGTCCTCTGCAAGAGCAATCGGCGCTCTTAACCACTAGGCAATCTCTCCAGCCCCTCCCTACCAGACGTTTTGGAGAACCATCAGAACAGAAAGAGAAGAATGACTTAGACTTCCAATATATAAACACAATTGAAAGCCTGAAACCTAGACAAGTCAACACTCCATAAACCAGGAGAAAAACAAACAAAGACTTCTGAAGGAGGCAAGCAAAGCAAGCCTTCAACACAGTGAAGACGCATTTGGGATTTGCATCAGAATACAGGCAAAGGGAAACCCACATGGCAGGGACACAACTATGAAGGGACAACAAGGGAAAGGTGCAGGATAATTCAACACCAAGCTCTACCAAACCTTCTGGGAGATTCCTACAGTGGGATCTTCCTTGAGGTAGTCCAGGACACAGATCTTAGAGCAACAATTGCAGACATATTCAAAGAAATCAAAAGAATATAAAGAACAAGTCAGAACTAAGGAGAGAGAATGAGAAACTCAAGAAAGACCTAGAGAGAAAGAATGACAAACACCAGAAAGAACTAGAGGGAGAGAATGACAAACTTGGAAGGAAGTGGAAACAATGAAAAAAATCCCATGCTGAAGTAAAAAGGAAAACCAACCAGCGAAGCAAGGAGCTAGAGGAAGAGATTGAGAAGCTCCAAAAGGAAGTGGAAATACTAAAGAAATCACAGGATGAAATGAAAAAGGAAACAGAACACTCATCCAATCAAGAGGAAAGGAATGGAAAAATCCTCAGAAGTAGAATGGAGGAAGCAGAAAAAAGAATATCAGACCTGGAAAATAATACGGAACAACCAAAAAAGCTCAAGTAAAGATTATGAAAAATTTAGAAATACACAAAAGTGGAACAACCAGGAAATGTGGGACACTATGAAAAGATCAAACCTCTGCATCATAGGGATAGAGGAAGGAGAAGAATCCGAAAAGAATGGTATTGATCAGATCTTCAACAGAATAATAAATGAAAATTTCCTCAAACTAAAAAAAGACAAACCAATACAAATACAAGAAGCACATAGAACTCCAAACAGACAAGATCAGAAAAGAAACTCCCCACGCAATATCATAGTTAAAGTGCTAGACACCCAAAACAAAGACAAAATTCTGAAAGCCACAAGAGAAAAACAAGTTACATATAAAGGGAAACCCATCAGAATTACAACTTACTTCTCAGTGCAAACTATGAAAGCAAGAAGAACGTGGAGCAAAGAATCCCCAGTGTTAAAGGACTATAGATGCCAACCCAGGTTACTATACCAAGCAAAAATGTCAATTATAGTTGAAGGAGAGAGAAAAATCTTTGATGACATAAACAAGATGATAGAATACATGTCCAGAAAAACAACCCTTCAGAGAATACTTGAAGCAATTCAAAGGACAGAAGAGAGGAGCAACTATCCCCAGGCATCTAGAAAGAGAAATTAATAAAAGCATAACTGTAAATTAGACCATATGCAAATGGATAATAAGGTAAAAGGAAGCAACACACATCTTTCAATTAAAACCTTAACTATTAATGTACTAAACTCCCCAATTAAAAGACATGGACTGGGAGAATGGATTAGGAAACAGAACCCATTTATAAGCTGTCTACAAGAAACCCATCTCACTCTCAATGATAGGCACCAAATAAGGTGAAGGGATGGAAAAAATATTCCAAGAAAATAGTACCAAAAAGAAAGAAGGAGTTGCTATTTTAATATCAGACAAAATAGACTTTGAAGTAAAAGAAATCAGAAGAGACAAAGAGGGTCATTACATCTTTATCAAAGGAACAATTGACTGTGAAGATTTCACAATCATGAATATATATGCACCAAACTCTGGTGCACCAAGCTTTATAAAGACAATTCTCCAGGACCTCAAGGCACAGAATAACCCTAGCACACTCATAGTAAGGGACTTCAATACCCCACTGAGCCCTTTGGACAGGTCAACCAGACAAAGAATAAACAGAGAGACATCTGAGCTGAATGATATGTTACATCAAATGGACCTCACAGACATCTACTGAATATTCCACCCAAATACCAGAGAATACACTTTCTATTCAGCACCCCATGGAACATTCTCCAAAATCGACCACATACTAGGACACAGAAAAAAACAAATACCAAAAGATTGAAATAATGTCATGCATTCTATCAGACCACAGTGCAATAAAACTCAATATCAACACCAGGATAAGCCCCAGTATCTACAAGAACACATGGAGACTAAGCATCACACTCCTGAATAATGAATGGGTCAAGGAAGAAATAAAGAAAGAAATAAAAGTATTCCTGGAACTGAATGACAATGATAATACAACACAACGAAATCTATGGTATACTTTAAAAGCAGTCCTAAGATGGAAGTTTATAGCCCTGGGTGCCTACATTAGAAAAACAGAAAGAGCACAAGTGAACGATCTAACACTGCAGCTAAACTTGAGAGACAACATATGAACCCTAAATGCAACACACAGGAAGAAATAACAAAAATCAGAGCAGACATCAATGAAATAGAAATAAAGAAAACAATACAAAAATCGATGAATCCAAAAGTTGGTTCTTTGAGAGAATAAACAAGATAGACAGACCTTTAGCCCTGTTAACTAAAAGAAAGACCAACTCCAAATCAATAGAATTCATACTGAAAGGGGAAATATCACAATGGACAATGAAAAGATACAGACAATCATATGGGAACATTTCAAAAATGTGTACTCTTATAAGTTTGAAAACCTAGGAGAAATGACTGAATATCTGAAATCCTGGTAATCACCAAAGCTTAACCAAGAAGAGATTGACAGCTTAAACAGATCCATAATATACGAAGAAATTGAAGATGTAATAAAATAACCTCCCAACTAAAAAAAGCCCAGGCCCAGATGGTTTCATGGCAGAATTATATAAAACATTTAAAGAGGACTTACAACTATTATTACTCAAATTGTTCAGAAGGATACAAGCAGAGGGACTTCTCCCAAATTCCTTCTATGAAGCCAGCATCACTCTAACACCAAAACCAGGCAATGATATAACCAAAAAGGAGAACTATAGTCCTATCTCATTAATGCAGACAGATGCAAAAATTCTCAACAAAATACTTGCAAGCTGCATACAGACCCACATCAAAAAGATCATCCGTCATGCATGACCAAGTTGGATTCATACCAGAGATGCAGGGATGGTTCAACATATGAAAATCAATAAATATCATAAAACAGATAAATGGACTGAAACACAAAAACCACATGATCATCTCAATTGATAGAGAAAATGCCTTTGACAAAATCCAGCATCCCTTCATGCTTAAAGTCCTTGAGGGAATTGGATTGGAAGGATTATTCCTCAATGTAACAAAGCCATATACAGGAAACCCACAGCCAACATCATCCTAAATGGAGAAAAGTTAGAAGCATTCCCCTTAAAGGTAGGAACTTGGCAAGGCTGCCCCCCTATCACCACTCTTCTTCAGTATAGTGCTTGAAACACTTGCTAGGGCAATAAGCCAAGAAAAGGAATTAAAGAAGTACTAATTGGGAAAGAGAAGTCAAGCTATCCCTTTTTTGCTGATGATAATGATTGTTTTTCCCTAAGGGATGCTAAGAACATCACCAGAAAACTCCTAGAACAATTAAGAGATTTCAGTAATGTGACAGGACACAAATTAACCTATAAAAATCAGTACCTTTCTTTACACGACAAACACAGCAACTGAAGAAGGAAAATTCAAGAGAACCTTCCCACTCACAATAGCCTTACAAACAATAAAATACCTAAGAAAAAAAAAAAAAAAAAAAAAAAAAAAAAAAAAAAATGTTTTAAACCCCTGAAGAAGGAAATTGAAAGAGAATCAGAATGAAAGACTCCTATGCTCATGGATTGAAAAAAATTAATATAGTAAAATGTTTATTATACCCAAATTAGATACAGATTCCATGCAATACCAATAAAATCCCCAAGAGTTTCCGTTCACAGGCTTGGGGAAAAATCCGTAATTTCATATGGAAAAACAAAGAACCCCAGATAGCCAAGAACCCTGAACAATACAGGAGGATCGTAAATACCAGATTGTCAAATTTAATAGCTACAGGGACTATCGGCATAAAAGTAGCTGGGTGACGGGCACAAAAAAACAGACCTGTAGGACCAATGGAACAAACTTGAGCACATACAATTTCAAGCCATCTCATATTTGACAAGGGGGCAAGAAGACCCAATGGAGAAAGACAAGCATCCTTCAGCAAATGGTGGTATGGAACAAAACTGGATCACCACTTGTGAAGAATAAATTCGACCCCTACCTCTCACCCTGTACAAAAGTACAAACTCCAAAGTGGATCAAAGAACTCAAAACGTGAAACCCAAACTCTGAAGGTTGAGAGAAGAAAAGTTGGCAGCAGGCCTACAAGACATAGGCATAGGAAAGACGTCCTAAATCAGACAGCGAGAAGCTGTTGCAAGGAAATAAGGTCAACAATTGACATGGGACCTCATTAAACTCGAAGCTGCTGTACATTAAAGAAACAATCAAGGAATTGAAGAGAAACCCACAGAGTGGGGAGGAAAAACGATTCACCACAGATAATCTGACACGCAGTGATATCCCCAGGATATCTAAACTACTCAAAAAAACAAAGAAGAAAACAAATGACTCACGCAAAAAGATGGACCAAGAGCTGAACAAAGAGACTTCACAAGTGAGGATTAGAGATGCTTGAGAACATCTTAAAAAGTGTTCCAGCCAGGATGGTGGCGCACACATTTAATCTAGCACTTGGGGAGGCAGAGGCAGCGGATCTTTTGTGAGTATCAAGGCCAGCACGGTCTACAAAGCGAGTTTACGGGACAGCTGGGGCAAACAGGAGAACCCTGTCTTTGAAAAACAGAAAAAAAAGTTCAATGTCGCTAATAATTAGGGAAATACAATTAAAACAACTTAAGGATATCATCTCACTCCATAAGGGGAGGAACTGGCTAGGAATCAAGAAAACAAATATCCAAGTGCTGAGAGAGTTTGTGGGGGAAGGAGAACAACACTTATCCACTATGGGTGGGAATGTAAACTCAACACCCACTATGGAAAGCATTAAAAGAACATGTAAAAAGACTCAAAATGACGTTTGCCCACCTGACCCAGTCATACTGCTCCTAGGTTATATACCCACAAGAAATCCATCTACCACACAAGAAGGGAAGAGATATAATGCACAGCCATGTTATTGCAGCTCTCTTCCACAAGTAGCAAAGAGCGGAACCAACCCAGTGCGTCATCTCAACGAATGATTGGATAGAGAAAAATATGGTACATCTACACAATGAGTTCTATGCATCGTAAAGAAAGAGTACTTATGAACTTTGGCAGGTTAAAGTGGAGGGATACCAGAGATTAATATGCGGTTAAGTGAAAGTAACAACAGGATCCAGAAAAACAAATGATGACTATGGATATCCCTCATCTGTGAATGCTGTACCAATTAACCTAGTTATAGGACAAACGAGCAATGTTAATGTTTATATTCCTGACGTGACTTGCAAAACAAACTGTGCTCTTATGTGTGAAATCCTTTTTTTGTTATTTTTTTTTTTTATTTTTTTTTATTTTTGTATGTGTATGAATGTACTGTCTGCATGCAGGTCTGTGAAACAATGTTCGTGCATGGCGCGGAGTCAAAAGGGGTCAGCATTAGCCCATGGAACTGGAGTTCTCCTGGAATTGGAGTCACAGACGGTTCTTCAAGCGCCATTGGTGCTGGGATCGAACACCCGGTCCTCTGCAAGAAGCTGCTGGTGCTCTTAACCGCTAGGATATTACTCCCAGCCCCTATATTGTGAATCCTTTAACAGGTTTCTAGAACTAAACTCAAATTATTTATTTTCAGTTTGGAATTTTGGTATATGGGGGGAGGGTATGTATGCATTTTTAGAGTAATGCGATCAAAAGAATGAGGAAAAACTAGTTTGTCATGCATATATCGAACAACATATTTATTTTAGTGGGAGTGCTTCATTTTTAATTTTATTTATTTTTTTATGTTAGAATGGACTGTCTGCATGTAGGTTTGTGCCTCAGAGGTCAGAAGGACGTGTCGGATTCCCCTGGAACTGGAGTAAAGATGGTTCTCAGCTGCCATGGGGTTCTTGGGCTATGGAACCAGGGCGCCTCTGCAGAGAACAGCTGCTCTTACACTGGCTAGGCCAGCTCTCCAGCCCGTGGGAGTAGCTTCTTAATATTTCTTATCAAGGCTGCTGAGCTTTTGTCCAAAGCCTTTCTAAAATATTACACAGTAGTTAAAAGAAAGTTCAGGCTGTGTAACTTAGCCTTTCTTGAATGCTTAATGACCAACATTATGCCCATAACGCAGTTGGGCACAGGGTCTTTTTTTTTTTTATTGAGCTTTGTTGTATGTGCATACATATTTTCGCAATTCAGTCAGGCATATGTTCTCCTTTCCTTCCCAACCCCAGCCCCACCTCCATCCCAATGCATCATTTGCCATAAACTGGTCCTGAGTCTTTCTCTCAGTTTTTTTTTTCATTTTTTTAGCAATAAGTGATAATTATGAGGTACAAGCTCTTTCTTGTAAATCCAATCTGCAAGCAGTTGTGACCAAAACTCAACAGCCCTTGTCCCACATCCAGTGGGGGGGGGGCTTGTATGGTCAAAATCAAGTTGATCAAATGAGTGGTCAGCTATGATTGCTGTAGTTTTCACCATTCACCATCCAAATTGCAGCCCTTAATCTTTCTACATGCCCCTCTTTTCGCAGAGTTTTCCCTGAGGCATTAGAAAAGGGTGCACAGGTGATGAGAAGCCAAAACAGTCACTTTCTCTGGAAGCTGTGTTCTTGGACTCCTGCGTCAATTCTGCTGTTTCCCTTTCCATTTCAGGGCTGACGTTTTGTCCCAGAATAACCTTTCATCCTACTAATGAAGCACAAGCATTTAGATATATAGGTATATTCACCAGTACGAATTGTTATCGTCGGTTACTTTGGTATAAGACCCACGATGTTTGGTGTATGTTAATCCATGATTACATTTTTTCTGTTACATGGACAGGTCTTACTGTAGGCTTAAACATCTCCTACCATTTAGAGGATGTAAGCTGTGGCATCAACCTCACGGTTATTCTCCAAGGAGAGAGCCCAATAGGCCATAGATTTGGGCTATACAGGCGTATGGCTGCCTCTGCTGCCACAGTATTTTCCAGGCAGGTGAGGTGGAGCTGGTGGCTGTGGAGGGAAGTCTTGCTTGATCTCAAGAGACCATCATTTGTTCTATTGTTTTAGTGGCCTTTGGTACCTCTCTCTGGCTTCCAGAGACCATACCGTACACTCGCATGTGTGGTCTTCAATACCATGTCTTCCCATGTTAATCGTCAGAGGTCTTGAAGAGAGCCTTATGGCCTCTCTTCATTGCAGGTATCCCAGTTTAGATGGCAAGGAGTCTTTAACCTTGTGGGGGCAGGAATCCCCTGGCCAACATCTCCTTGGTAGAATAATCCATTGCTGATGTCAGAGCTCCTGTATTAATATATTTTGCTTAAGTGCATAGCTTAAGGAGGCTTTAGTATTATATTTGGTTCTGAATAGAGAATAATCCTTTTCACAGTTCCTATGTCTATTAGTCATTTAAAGAAGGCAGTTTTACCAGTTTTATAAGAGATTACCTCTATAATAGTTGTTTCCAATTTACAGTTGGAGAATGACATCATCATCGTATTTCTCCTTGTTCTATGGGGGCGAGGTAAGAAAGTCTCTTGTATTAAAACCTTTGTGGTACCTAGAAGGGGGCCAAGGGTCTTAAGGGATAACTTTGTTCCTTGCCCTCAGAGGTCAACTAAGTCCCAGGGGACTATGCATGGGGGTATCTTTTGAAATGTCCTGCAAATGTGAATCATCAGTCTTCCTGTGCAGGGAGGTCTTGGAGATCCACTAATGGGATTTCAGCCAGTGTCCAGTCTATAAAGAGGAAGGTCTGCTCATGCTTCAAAAAGGAAAGCCTGGGGCTGGAGAGATGGCCTAGAGGTTAAGAGCGCCGACTGCTCTTGCAGAGGACCTGGGTTCGATTCCCAGCACCCACATGGTGGCTGAGAATGGTCTGTAACTCCAATTCCAGGAGAACTCCAGTTCCAGGGGAATCCGATGACCTCTCTGACCTCGCGGCATTGCATGACACGGGTGTACAGACCTACATGCAGACAGTACATTCATACACATAAAATAAATAAATTAAATAAAATAAAAATCAATTTAAAAAAAGGAAAGCCAGCTCTGGTGGGAAGGGGGAATAGGGTGGTGGACACGGGTCTAGATTTGATAATCTTGTACAAAATATATATAAAATAAAAAAAAGAAAGCCTGGTATAGCAAGGCCTGGCTTTGTCCTGGAGTGGATTGAACTGGTAAATGAAAGGCCAAAAGGAGCCAGGGGCTCCCCTCCACCCACCCAAAAACCTGAGTGACGCTTGAGGACCAGATCCTCAACTGACCTTGAGAAAACAAAAATCTTGGTTAATCTGGGCTGTGTGGCCTTTAACATCCAAAACGAAAGTATAACCAGAAATAAATAAATAGTAAGGACTGAGAAATTTTACTTCAGGTATAAAACTTGAGATCTTAGTAAAAAGACAAAAAGTAAAAAAAAAAAGAGCACATTGTTTTGCTTGTCTATTGGCAAGTGCAGCTACCCTGTGGCTGCCACTGCTTTTGCCATCTTTCAATGACATGAGACGCAGTTTTTCAACCTTCCAATATGGTCTGAAGACTCATGTCTCTCCAAGAATCCTTCAAACCTTCAGTGCCAGATGGAGACTGCTGAGACATCCAACTTGTGGACAGAGCTGCTACTGGGATTTTAGCCTCTTCAGAGTATAGATTGCCATTGTTGGATTACCCAGGGTGTATCACAGAGACCAGTACAGAGGATCAAGACAGGACATGGTGCTTACTGGACCTCATTTGGTGACCATGAGAAGGGAAAAACAAAAACAAAACAAGTGTGGAGCACAAGGGCAGAACTGATGGTGGTTTGAGCTTACCAAGGAGGAGCCTTCAAACACGACATCTTTCACCCTAATAAAGAAAAAAAAATCATAAGCTGAAAATGTTAAAACCTATGATATATGTGGCATGCATATATGCATATTTTGGAGTGATGCATATTGGAAGGAACAACAACTACTACAGCAACAAGAAAAAGACTGGGTCAAAGAACTGTCTGAAACATGAACCTCTGTTTGAAACAGTAAATTTCTGCATCGAGAATTTTGAAAGAGAATGAGAAAAAAAATGAAAAACATGTTTGGCGGAATGCACGAGTTCTGGTGGGGTGGGGGGGCAGGAAGGGGGGCACGGGTCTAAATGTGATTTGAAATTTTGTATTGGCTGGGTGTGGTGGCACATGCCAGGCAGAGGCAGGCAGATCTTTGTGAGTTCAAGGAGCCTGGTCTACAGAGAAAAAAAAAAAAAAAAGAAATTTTGTATGGAATGCACAAAGCTTCAATAAAAAGTTGGCTTTAAAAAAAAAAGGAAAAGTTTATTTGGCTCACAGTTTAAGTGTATACAGTCCATGATGGCAGAGCCAAGCAGGAAGCAGTAACACTAGGCTGCTGCCCACCTGTGCCCACCAGTAGGAAGCCAAGAGGAATGTCAGTGATCTTTTTGCTGACCACAATAATTCTATTTGCATTATAAGTAGAAAAATTCTCCAGAAATAATTTGCACTGTATGTGCAGATGAGCAAACTCTACATACTTTTTTCTTTTATTATTGTTGTCATTGCTGTTGATGTTAGATATCTGAGACAAGGTCTTCCAGCAAGTCTGGAACTAGCTATGTAGACCAGACTGGTCTGGATCTCACAGAGATCTGCCTGCCTCTCTCTCCTGAGTGCTATGATTAAACCACACTTGGAAAAATGAATATAATATTTCAATCTTTATAAAATATTATTGTAAAAGCTAAGTTGTGACAGTAGTTTATAACATAACTGACCTAAGAAGCTCTGCTCCTACTTGGAATTTCATTTTTGAAACATGTTTTATTTATTATTTTTATTTTATTTTATTTGTATGAGTGTATTGCCTGCAAGTATTGTGTAATGCCTGCAGAGACCAGAAGAGGACATCAGCTCCCCAGAACAGGAGTTGTGTATGGGTGGCTGTTAGCTACTATGTGGGTGCAGGGAATCAATACTGTGTCCTCTGCAAGAGCAGAATTTTATTTTTAAAGAAACAAATCTTATCATAGTGAAAAAAAGAGGAAGGAAACGTAATGGATTCTTGTTTGTTTGGTTTTTATTTTTATTTTTATGTTTTTGAGATGGGGATCTCCCTGTGGCCACAGCTGGCCTGGAACTCACTATGTAGGCCAGGCTGGCCTCAATCTCATAGAGGTCTGGATGCCTCTGCCTTCTGAGTCCTGGGCTTAAAGATGTGTGCCACCATCTTTTGTTTTTGAGACATTGTCTTACTGTGTAGCCCTGGCAGCCTGGAACTTTCTGTGTACACCTGACTGGCCTCATACTCAGACAGATCTACCTGCTTCTGCTTTCTGAGTATTGGGAATAAAAGCATTTACCACTGGCATGGAAAAGTCAGTTTGTGTGTTTTATTTCACTTTGGTAACTCCTCAGATGTGTCTGGTAGAAACAAACTTGTATTTCAAGACAAACGAAAGACATGAGAAACGGAAGGAGGCCTGGTGTCCTTGCAGCCCCAGTACTGACACGTCACACGTGTGAATAACACTTCCCAGAGAACAAAACTGCTGTGGGCATTTGTTGTCAGAACTGACATCAGAAAAAAACTCATTTTGTTTTAGCATTAAAAAAACCCTGATTAGTCGTGCATGGTGGCACATGCCTTTAATCCTAGCACTGGGGAGGCAGAGGCAGGCGGATCTCTGAGTTCAAGGCCAGCCTGGTCTACAGAATGAATTCCAGGACAGCTGGGGCTACAGGGAGACCCTGTCTCAAAAAGACAAAAACAAAACAAAACAAAACCCTGATTTATTTAATACTTCTACAAACATCTTCTCCCAGTTTCTGCTTCAGTGTTTATTTCCTGTTTTAGTTTTGTATGGAAAACCACAATTGAACATTCATTTACAATATCAGAATTAACTGTTTCCCTTCAGTGATTTGGAGCGACTTTATTTTCCTCTTATTTCTATTTAGGGGAATGGGGGGGTCTTATTTCTTCTGAGCCCACCCAGCTCAGAAAGTCTTAACTTTGCATTCACTTATTTCCCATGCTTCTAGTTAGAGCGTGAAGCCATCAGGAGTGTCCTGTTCCTTTTACTTTATCAGCGCTTCCTTTATTAGCCTCATTATCCTTTATCTCTTTCCTGTGAAAGCTTTTAAAGTACAAATTGATGAAGCCATGTCTTTTGTTATTTAACTACAGTGGCATCAGTGTTTACAAGCACATTACAGGGAGATTTAAACACAGCATCCTACCTTAATCTTCATAAACACGAGTAATCAAATATTTGATCTCTGGGCTGGAGAGGTGGCTCAGTGGATAAGAGCACTGGCTGCTCTTGCAGAAGACCTGGGTTTGAAGCCCAGCACCCACGTGGTGGCTAACAACCACCTGTAACTCCAGTTCTAGGGGATTTGACACCCTCTTCTGTCCTCCACAGGCACTGCATGACATGAATGCACTTATACACATTCAGGCATAATGCTCAGACACATGAAAATAAAAATGAATAAATTTTAAAAATTTAAAATATTTGACTTCTCCCCTTTACAGGGCTCTATTGTCTGAGCACTGTAAACTACCATATTCACTAATATTAAAATTTTTTAATTAGATGCAAGAGAAATGGCTCGGTAGTTAAGAGCACTTGCTGCTCTTGCAGAGGATTTTAGATTAGCCCCCAGCACCTATATGGTGGCTAAGAACTCTAGTTCCAGGGAACGCAATACCTTCTGGCTTCCAAAGGTATCAGGCACACATGTACACACATACAGGTAAAATACTCATCCACATCAAATCATATCAAATCTTTTTTTGTGTTTCTTTTCAAGACAGGGTTCCCTTACAGCCCCAGCTGTCCTGGAAGTCACCATGTAGATCAGGCTGGCCTTGAACTCACAGAGCTCCACCTGCCTCTTCCTCCCGAGTACTGGGATTAAAGGTGTGCGCCACCTCACCTGGCTTCAAATCTTTTTTTTTTTTTAAATCTCAAATCAATCACAGACCTTTATTTAACCAAGTCAAGAGGATAAGACATTCTTTTTTTTCTGACTTTGCTTTATTTTATGTGTATGAGTGTCTTGCCTGCATGCATGTAAGTGCACCTGTGTCATGCAATGCCCATGGAGGCCAGAAGATGTTGGAGTTATGGGTGGTTGTTACCTGCTATGTGGGTGCTAGGAACTGAACCCAGGTCCTCTACAAGAGTAGCCAGTGCTCTTACCCCCTGAGCCATCTCTCCAGTTTCAATAACACATTCTTAAGCAGATATGAGAGATCTGGATGTGTTCTGAAGGCCATGGACTTCGTGTAGTCACAGAACTCCTATTCAAGGATGTGATGAATGATGTCCATGGGGGTTTCTAAGCAGAACAAGGATGCTAGAGACAGGGCAACCCCTGGGCATTCTCTAGGCTCTGACTGGGTTTCTCTGGGTTTACTACATGACTCTGCAAATATTAAATATAGCTACATGAATCACAATACAAAATTCCAGACCTGAAATCTGGTGTCGGGCATAACAATTTGTTCCCTCTCCTTTGCTCATGAATAACAAAGACCCAACTGAAAAAATGTTTGTATGTGTCAAGAATACTCAAATGCTTCTTTTCCCTCTAGAAGATACACTGTGCATCCAGTGTGACATGTTTTCCGAGTGTTGAGTTATGTGTATGCATTTCTGGACTAAACTGCCAGTCTTGTAATGGGAAAAACATTTTCCCAGAATACTCTGACTCATGCCAAGGCACAAAACAGCTGATAAACTCTAATGACCTCAAAGAGGACAGATGGGATGTGTGGCTACCAAAATCCACGTGGCTTTTAGGACAATGAGTGACTGCATGTGTAATAGATTTCCACTATGTGGCCTTTTCCCAGGGATAAAGCTGAAAATAGTGGCCATGTCACCTTCCCTTCTACTTGTCAAGCTCTTTCTTTGCAACATTCAATGCCAACATCCGGCCTCAGGACAGCTATCTGTATGAATATCTCTTTATAATTAAAATATAATCTGCACTTCTGAAAAACTTTTCCCAGAATACTCTGACTCATGCCAAGGCACAAAACAGCTGATAAACTCTAATGACCTCAAAGAGGACAGATGGGATGTGTGGCTACCAAAATCCACGTGGCTTTTAGGACAATGAGTGACTGCATGTGTAATAGATTTCCACTATGTGGCCTTTTCCCAGGGATAAAGCTGAAAATAGTGGCCATGTCACCTTCCCTTCTACTTGTCAAGCTCTTTCTTTGCAACATTCAATGCCAACATCCGGCCTCAGGACAGCTATCTGTATGAATATCTCTTTATAATTAAAATATAATCTGCACTTCTCTGTTCTTTCTTTCTGCTTTCTCTTCTATTCCCTTTCTTTCTTTCTTCTTTCTTTCTTTGCTTTCTTGCTTCCTTCTTTAGTGTTTTTTTTTTTGAGATAGGGCCTCCCTATAGCCCCAGCTGTCTTGGCACTCACTCTGTAGACCAGGCTGGCCTTGAACTCACAGAGATCCACCTGCCTCTGCCTCCTGAGTGCTGGTATTAAACGCGTGCACCATCACACCTGGCATAATCTGCACTTCTTGAAACAAGAGGAAGACCTAATATCTACTGGTTGTTTCTGGAGCCAAGGCATTCTGCTAAAAGCTTTAAGTCTAGTCTCGTTGGACCCTCACGGGGGCCATTTAACTACCTCCAAATAAGAAAAGAAGGGTTTTTTAAAACTTCAGAAAGCTCAACTCTTTACTTCATTTATTCTGAAAAAATTTTCTCCAGTGAAAACAACAAGAAGGAACTTATGAAAGAGAATGAAATTCATATCAAGATAATGTGGTAACAAAATCATCTACTAAAATTTGTGACTGGAATCTTAGGCTTAAGACACTTAAGGAATTTTTTTGACAAATTATCTATTAGTAGTAGTATTTTTAAAATTTTTTGTTTATGTGTCGGTAGGTTTGGCATGAATGTGCAGGTACTGGTAGAGGCCAACAGAGGGCAGCGAAGCCCCTGGAGCAGAGTTACAGGCAATTGTGAGCTGCCTGGCAGGAATGCTAGAAACAGTTTTCAGAAGAGTGGCGAAGTGCCTTAACTGCAGAGCCATCCTCCAGCCCTTGGCATTACTGTTGTAAGGTACTTTTTTTTTTTTTTTTGAGACAGGTCTCCCGTAGCTCCTGCTGTCCTAGAACGCACTCTAGAGACCACGCTGGCCTTTGAAACTCACAGAGATCCACCAGCCTCAGCCTCCCAAGTGCTAGGATTAAAGGCTAAAGGCATGGGCCACCACGCCCAGCTGCCTGTCATTACTTTGTAGACAGTGACTCATATATTCTCTGCTGGCCACAAACTCACTAAGGACAACCTTGAATTCCTAGATTCCCCCTGCCTCTACTTCACAATTACAGGCATGTGTGCTTATCAAGCCCGAGTTTGAGAAACTTTTTCTTAAGTTTAGTGATAACTTGTAATGGGTGGTTGTTTTTTTTTTTTTTGTTTTTGTCTTTTTTTGTGAGATAGGTCCTCCCTGTAGCCCCAGCTATACTGGAACTCGCTCCTGTAGACCAGGGACTAGGCCTTGAATTACAAAGATCATGCCTGCCTCGGCCTCCCGAGTGCTAGGAATTAAAGGCGTGTGTGCCAACACAACATACAGTTTTAATGATGCTGAGCATGGTGGCACATACCTGTACTTCCATCACTCAGGAGAAAGAAGGAGGCGATCTCGTGAGTTCAAAGCCAGCTTGGTCGACATAGGAGTTTCAGGCGCTAAGCTACAGGAGACTACTGTCGCAAAACACACAACACACACACAACAACGCACGACAACCACGGCACACAANGTAATGAATATTATATTCATTGCTTACAACGTTGAACCTTCAACACTAGAATGTGCAGTTTCTAAACATAATTGCTACATTAGTCAGCTCACAATACCAATGGGGATCCAAGAATATTAGCATGTTAAATTTAGGGAAACACACAGAACACTTCTTTCATGGCCTAGTGGTGTGACGTGGAGCCAACAAAAGTCTGTGAGCTTTTCTTGAACCAGGCAGCTGTTCAGGGCAGCTCCAGGCATGAGGAAAGGTATTTAGGGTGTAGACTTAAATGCCTTCCCTAACAACTGTGGCACTGCTGAGTATACACCACAGTCACCACAGAAATGTGGGGATATTTAAATAGGAAAATACATCTTCTTCAGAGGCAAAAGAATGAATGGAACATTCTAGAACTAGAATTTCAGTCTACACCAAGTGGTTCTCAAACTTGAGTGGGCATCAAAATCTCCTGACTTATTAGGTTCCCAGGCAGGGTCCAACGGCTGTGGAACTGAATATCTGGGAATGAGAGTGTGAATCTCTGAGAAGCCCCAGAGGGGACTTCTTAAACGAAAGTTCCGAGAGAGCACCAGTCTCTAGATACAAAGAGGAAGGCACCTCACCAAGTTCTCCTGCTGTTTCTGTTGCTTGGTATCCCTGTCCCCTCACACTTCACCCTGTCCCTTCCTCCTGATGACCTCACACATTACTTTCAGGTGGAGAAGTTCCACTTGTGGCAAATTGTGACAGTTTTTGAAGTGTTTTTTCTCAGAGAATCCCCATGGGACAAAGGCTATGCTAGAGACACCAGACGTTTGCCCAATGACTGTGGGGTTGTTTTCATTTTGGAACTGAGAGGACTCTGCAGGGTTTCTTCCCTCAAAACCTGAGCTGGAGAAGGAAGCCCAACTTGGCTGACTTTGACAACTCGGCATATAATAGTCTGATCTGTTCTTGATTATGTAGCTCTAGAGGTACCAAGGGTTGCTGTTAACTCTTTCTGGGAAATCATCTGTGGTTGTTTGATTGAGAAATGACCCCCACAGGGGACTGGGATTGAATTCACATCCTTGAACATGGTAGGCAACTGGTCTGCCAATGAGCTGCATCTCACTCCATCAATTAGGATTCTTACAGTAGACTGCTATCACACTGTGTGTGATGGCGCATCCCTGTCTAGCACTTGGGATGTAGAAAGCAAGAAGGAGCACACTTCAAGGTTATCTTTGGCAACATAGTGAGTTGCGAGGCCTGCTTGGTCTACAGAAAAACTTGTCTCAAAATAAAAACTACGGGGGCTGAAATGCTCTTGCAGAAGATCTAGGTTTGGTTCCCAGCACCCACATGGCAACTTTCTGTAAACTTCAGTTCCAGAGGAAACACCCTCTTCTGGCCTCTTTGACCCCCCCCCCGCACATACTGGTATAATATATAAAAGACAGGCGAAACACTCATATCCATAAAATAAAAAAACAACAAATAGTTTAAAAATTAGAAGTTGGCCGGCTGGGCGTGGTGGAGCCCATGCCTTTAATCCTAGACGTGGGAGGCAGAGGCAGGCAGATCTTTGGGAGTGCAAGGCCAGCCTGGCTCCTACAGAGTGAGTTCCAGGACACTGGGGATACAAAGAGACCCCATCTCAAAAAAAAAAAAAACCCAAAAAAAAAAAGTTTAAAAGTAGAAGCCGATGATATGGCTTAGTTAAAGGTGCTTGCTACACAAGCTATGATGGCCTGTGTTCAATTCCTTGAATTCTCATAGTGGAAAGGAAGAACCAACTTGCACAAGTTATCCTCTAAATTATGAATTTGTGCACACACATGCACACACAGAAATAGAGAGATGATAGATAGATAGATGTAATTTTAAAAATAAACTAATGGTGTTTTGTCTTCGGATAGAGTGTAGGACTCTACTTGTGCAGGAAACCCCAAGCTCTGCCCTGGAGAAGGCAGGCATTGACTTCCCATTTCGTCCTCTTTCCAGGCCAGCTCCTGTGCTCAGTTCAGGAGACTGTCAGTCACCACTGTTGCCCTGAATTCTGACCTGGAGCCAGAGTTCTCAAGAATCCAGGGATGTGGCATTTCCCTGTGCCCTCCATTTCCTCTGGTTCTGGAGATAAGGCGGCAAACTGCATTGTCTTTCTTCAGGTGCAAACAAAGCCTGGCCTCACAAATGAATTTGGTTTGAATTGCCAATTACATTTGGTGGATGTACATAATTATTATAAAAATGCAAAATAGAGTTATGAAAATATTCTAATATGTCTAAAATGTCTTTTGAATGACGTATTGAAATATTTAGACCAGAGGGAAGGGTAAGTGAAGCAGGGTCGACCTTGAGCTGTTGATCATTGACTGTAGTTGAGGAACATTCACTGTACTAGTCTGTGTACTTTTCTATGCGTCCAAAGTGATAATGACAGTGTTAACTGTGAACCTGACGAAATCTAGAACAGCCTGGAGACAGGCCCTCTGGGATACCTTGGGGACTTGTCCTGATGGCATTCATTGAGGTAGAGAACCCTCCATCTCTTATGACACCGTTTTCCTGGAATCTGAACTGTATAAATCAAGGAAAGGGCTGAGCAACAGCAATGCTTATGCTCAAGCGTACTCTCGGCTTCCTGACTACAGGTGTGATGTGATGAGCTGCTTCAAGCTCTGCCACCTTGACCTCCCCATCCTAACAGACAAAAACAAACGAAAAATCCCCTGCTTCCTTAAACTGCTTTTGTCAGGGTATTATATCACAGCACAGGAACAGAAACTAAGACTGTTGTTCATAACAGGGAGTTTTTAAAATACTGATTTGGGAGCTTCTTCTGAAATAATACAAAACACCAGGATTTCAAAGTAAAGCAAACCTCCTTCAGTTCGAAACATAGAGGTGTGCCTGCAAAGGTAGGTGACAGGTTGAAGCTGAGTTCTGTGCTGCATAGGGCTAGTGTGGGAATTAAAAACAAAGGGTGTGTCTCCTTTCCCCTGGATGAAATTGGCAACTTGGGCTTCACGATCAATTCACCTATAGGATGCAATCCAAAGTGAAAAGTTCTGAGATCTATAGCTTTCTTGTATAAACACAGACATTTGACTGGTGGATTTTGTTTTGTTTAAAGTTGTTTAGATGATTTAAGAGTAAGAAAATCTGCTTCAATATAGAACATTTTCCTAATAGGTTGAAGGCACGTGTATTAGAAACTAAAGCATCTTGGGAGTTCTCCAGGAGCTATAAAAAGCTCCACAGACCCATGAAGATCTTCGTATTTAGGGGTGAGTGGGAGGCAGGAGGTGGTGGATGCTGACAGAGCATCCAAATGCGTTTTTACTATATGCATTCATATGGTTAACAGTCTTTTCTAAGGCTGTGCATTGGGAACAAATAATAATTTTTCCTTAGAAGTTATAATTTCTGGGCATGGAGAGATGGCTCATTAGTTAAGAGCACAGGCTGCGCTTCCAGAAGACACTGATTGGTTTCCAGTACCCACAGAGCAGCTAATATCTGGAACTCCACTTCCAGGGGATCCAGTGCCCCCGCTCTGACCTCCATGGGCCGTGCATGACACAGATGCCCTGTACATATCCAGGCAAAACACTAATACACATAAAAAAATTAAAATATTAAGAACATATTTCGGTTTCACTCCCTTCCTGCCCACTCTCTGGGTACCAAGGTCTGCTCTTGCAGGCGACCCAGAGGAGCCATCCTTCTTGTGCAACCCTGGCTATTCTCCTTCCGATAATGAGTCCCACACGAGAGAACGCTGGGGCTGAGACCAGGAACTCCACCCGACCCCCAGAAAGGGATTTTTTTTTGTTTTTCTTTCTTATTTTTTTTTTTTTGAGACGGGGTCTCCCCTTAAAGCCTAGCTGTCCTGGAAAACTCATTATTTAGACCAGGCTGGCCTGAATCACAGAGATATACCTGCCACTGCATCATTGCCACCACGTCTGCATGGAGGAATTTTCTGGATCAGATTATTTGAAGCAGGAAGATCGACTTTAATGTGAGAGGCACCCTCTGGGTGCCAACTAAATAAAAGAGAAGCTGGGAAGAAAAGGATGTTTCGATCTTGCCGTGTGCCTTCACTCTTGTTGGCAAGTTCATCTATCCTGTGGCTGGAGCATCCCTTCACTGAACCAGCTTCTGTTTCCAACATAGACAGAAGAACCGCGGGTCTCCAGGAACCCTTGGCCTTCCTATGAAATTGGGACTACAGAGACACCCAGCCTCATGGACTGAACAACAACCAGATTCTCAGCCTCTCACTGTGGTACAGCCATTGTTGGACTACCTGGACCACAGGGTGTAAACCAGTCTAACAAATCCCCTTTTAATATATTGTTCTAGTTTGTCTTCAATTGCTGTGAACAAAACAACTCTGACTGACACCAACTTGGGGAAGGAAAGGGTTTATTCAGCTCAAACCTCCCAGGTTTCAGTTCATCAACTCAGGGATGCCCAAGGTCAGGAACTCAGGGCAGGAACTGGGAGCAGGAGCTGAGCACATGCCATGGAGGAATGCTGTTTTTACTGGCTTATTCCCCGGGCCCATCACTCAGCCTGCCTCTTATACGGTACACAACAACGTGAAGTATAATGTAGTATATTAGGAAGTAGAAGGTAGTATATTAGAAGTAGAATGAAGTATATGAGTCCGAGTTGATCTCTGACTATATACGCCTTAGCCTCATTCACCTTTCCTTCCATGCACAATACTACACCCCAGTTGAGGCTCTTGCACACTGCTTTGAAGTCCCCTCCAAGACTCATGTGGAAATTTAACTGCTACTGTGACAGTATGAGGATTTTAAGGAGCAGTAGGCTCATAAGGGCTCCACCCTCATGAGTAGATTAATAGCTGATCACTATAAAGGTTCAGTATTTTAGGAGTGCTCTGTTTATAAAAGTGATTGTTTCTGGAGACAGGACAGATGGTTCAAAGGTTAACGCACTTTCTGCTCGTACAGAGGGACACAAGTCCCAACTCTCACACCCACAATGGGTCGCTCACACAACTGAAGCTCCAGCTCTGGGATCTGATACCCTCTCTAAGGGCCTCTGAGGGCACCCACGCAGGTGGCATACACACGACACTACACACACACCACACACACATTAAAAATAAATAAAAATAAAATAAAATAACTAGTGATTGTTGTAGTTGAATGTGAAATGTGTTTAACACTTGGGCCTCAGTTGGCAGTGGTATTTGGGAAGGTTGTGCAACTTTTTAGGAGTTGGAGCCATAACTGGGAAGTGGTTCATGGGAGGGTGGGTCTTAAGGCTTTATATTCTATACCACTTCCTGTTCACGCTCTGCTTCCTGCTTCTTTTCTTTCTTTCTTTTTTTTTTTAAATTTTAAAGGAAGTTAATTTAACTAAGACACGGGGCCACACTCAACTCAGGAGGAATGTGGCCACAAGGTGTGGGGCTTTTTATAAGTATACCAGCCAATCAGAGTTTAACACCAGAGTTAAAGTTACTAATCAAGAGGAAGCCCACAAAGCAAGCAGACCAGGTCCATTCCAAAAAAAAAAAAAAAAAAAAAAAAATGAATAACTCGGGTAAATGGCTTAAATGGTAATCGAGAACACAATCCCATTATTTCATTCCCTCTTGTGAGATCTTCAAATCCTTGAAGGAAATTCACAAGAGCTGACCTCAGTAGGTGTTTCTGAGGTGGAATGATCTCTGGTAGGGAGGGGGTGTATTGGATCCTTAGCACCAGGAGTTTGATAGAATTTACCCACTGGTTAATAGATCTGACAAGTGAGTTAAGGATGCATGGGCCACAAGTCAGAGCATCCAGAAGGCTAAGTTTACTGGAAGATTCAGGAAGTCTTCAGCTCTCAGCTGAGAAAGAAACTGGCTCTTTGGGGGTTCTTGACCCTAAACTGCCTAGCCAATTTTTAGCTCCTATTTTTATCAAATTACCCTCTGAGGAGGTCACCCCAATTTCCAAGAGGGAATTGGGGTTTAGATCACTCTGAATTCTTCCATGCTTAAAAGGGGCATGGGGGTAGCAACTGGGGTACCCCCTGCTCAGTGGGTCTATCTAAAAGACCCAAAAAAATATAGCCATAGAAGAATCAAAGTCCTTGACTGGTGCTTGTGAAGGAGAAGTGAAGGCTAGAGTAGTTAGGTACATTTTCAAGGCAGGGAAGCAGGAGATGAGCAGGGTGAATTAAATGTCCAACTTAAAGTCAATTAGAATTTCTCATGAGGGGTTCCAAAGCATCAACTATTGGGCTTCTCCTTTTATTAATTTGCCCATGGTGTCTGGACTCATGATCTGCTTTCCAGGCATTTGGATAGTCACAGTGTGAGTTTCCTCTTAGGTAGTTGTGCTAATGACCCCCTCAGAGTCCCCTCTGTATCTCAGTTGTACCTCCAAATGTAAAGTTGCAGCAGAGAGACCACTCACTTAACCATGTGGAGTTTTAAAGGGGTTTAAATTTTAATATGATGCGGGTACTCTCAACTTGGGAGGAATGTGGGCCCTTCCTGCTTGCCTGAGTGCGGTGCAAAGTGGACAAACCACTCCTGCCCGCTCCATGCCTTGCCCAGCTCGTGTGTGTTTTCCACCTTGATGCTGGGTATCCTCTGGAACTGTGAGCCAAAATAAGCCCTTCTCTCCCGTATGCTGCTTTTTGTTTGTTGGTATGTCATGGCAACAGAAAAGTGTGTGATTTTTTGCTGAGTGGTGTCCTTCTGTGTGTCTGATTCTCTGCCTCTCTTTCCTGATATAGTGCCCTCTGCCATGTTATGTTACAGCTCACCAGATGCCAGCACCTTGATATTTAATGTCTCAGCTACCAGAGCTTTAAGAAATAGACTTCTTTTCTTTATATATTTCCCAATCTGTGGTGGAGCAGCAGAAAGTGGGTTAAGACACATACTTTGAGTGGATTTTGTAACAGTGCTCTTTTGGCCTTTCCTTTTATGTATCCTTTGCTCTTTTTTTTTTTTTTTTTTTTTTTTTTTTTTGGTCCTTTTTGAGGACAGGACTCTCTGTAGCCCAGCGGTCCGTGGAAATCACTCTGAGACCAGGCTTGGCCTTGAACTCACAAGAGTCTTAGCCAACAGGTGGGTGCTGGGAACTGAATCAGGTCCTCTGCAAGAGCGTCGGTTGCTCTTAACCACTGAGCATCTCTCAGCCCCTGACTTTGCGTCTTTTAAAAAAATGTTACTATTTTAGTTGCATTCCCTGCATGTGCAAAGTGCACCCAGGACTGTGCAAAGATCGATGCCTTCGTCTGACCTCTCACGAGGTCAGAAGAAGGCAGCAGATCTCCTATAACTGGAGTTATAGACTGCTGTTAGTCACAATGTGGGTGCTATGACTTGAACCTGGGTCCTCTGCAAGAGAGGCCAGTGCTCTTAACCACTGAGGCATCTCTCCAGCCCAGCCTTTTGCTCTTATGATACATTTGTATTCAAAGAACTGCATCTTGGTCTAAGTTATGGTTCCTCTGGTTTTAAGAACTAAAATCCTGGCTGATGCCACAACGTTACATCCTCTAATGGTTAGGAGAGGTTATAAACCACAATAAGAAATTGTCACACTTTATAGAGAAACCACAGTATGCAGATTAGCATACCATCCAAACATCTGGTCTATACCAAAGTAACCTACCATAACAATTAAGTACTGTTTAAAAATATCTATATATCTAAGGGCGTCCGCTTCAGTAGGAGGATTGAAAGGCTATATAGTAAAGTACTGTTGAAATACCTATGATCTAATGTTGTGCTTCATTAGTGGATCGAAGGTTATTCCGAAAGAACTGTCAGCCCATGAAAGAAACAGCCAGAATGACTCAGAGTACCAAGACAACAGCTTCCAGAGGAAGTGACTGTTTTTGCTTCTCATCACCTGTGCCCGCTTTTCTAGCCTCAGGGAACAATCTGCAGAAGAGGGGATGGAAAGATGTAAGGGCTGCATTTGGGGTGAATGTGAAACTACAGCAAATAGACTAGACACCCATTTGATCAACATGATTAACATAAAAGCCCCCCCCACTGCTGATGGTGGGACCACAGGAGGCTGTGGGTTTGTGGACATGGCGAATGCTTGCAAATTGGTGATTTACATGAAAGGAAAAAAAAAAAAGGCTTTTGGTACGTCACTAATTATCACATTTTGCAAAAATGAAAACAAAAAAATGAGAGAAAGATGCAGAACCAGTTTACTGGCAAGCATGATTTGGGAGGTGGAGAGGGGGTGGGGTGGGAGGAAGAGAAAGGGTCATATGCCTGACCTGAAATTTGAAAATGTATGTATGACACATAACACAAAGCATCAATGAAAAAAATTGGGGAGCAAGGTTTGTGTCCAGGGAATGCAAGGATCTACAATGAGTTTACTAATGACTATGTAATAGGACTGAAATATACAAGCTCCCATGAGATACAGAACCTTTGTATAATTTTATACTCTCAATTGTAAAATAATAAAATATGTCTCTCACCGCCCCCAAAAAAAGAAACTAAAATCCCATTTCTACTTCAGGAAAATGAGTTCATTGTGAGGACACTTCATCAAAATGCTTTGGAATAACAACCATAGCTTGGTTCTCCATGTTCATAAATTAAGTGAGACTAAAGGTTTGGAATTATATAGTCAACATTTAAAGATTGCCTTTGTTAACATGAATGTCTACCACCAGAAAAAAAAAAATAAAGCAATTAATACTGCTGAATCATAAGCCAATGAGCAGTTGACATCATTTTCTCAAGGAGCTGAATTCTTTTATAGAGTGGGTAATAGCAATATGTAAACCCTAGATCAGGTTTCACATGACTGACTGCATCCCAATCCTAACCTAAATTTTTGTTAAAGTACAAATTCCAAATCTTAAAATAATGAAATGTTTAATTTAAATGATTTTAAAGGAAATGGCAAGAGCCTTTCCAAACACGATTTATTCTGTGAACTAAGCTTCTAGATCTGTTTATGAAACAAAGTCAGTTAATGTTTAAGACTAACAATCCAATCACTGAATGTTAGACATGAGAACCCACTAAGTTTGTTCTGACAAGAATTTCATACATGTCAAGGTAATTAGCATTTGGCTGGGCATGGTGTCCACGCATGTTGATCCTAGCACTATGGAGGCAGAGGCAGGTGGATCTTTGTGAGTTCAAGGCCAGCCCGGTCCTACATAGTGAGTTACAGACAGCTGGGTCGACAGGGAGACCCGTCTTGAAAAGGAAAAAAAAAAAAAAAAAAAGGTATAGCGTTTTTAAATATTTTGTCCATGGCCCTCAGAAGGGCAAATTTTTTAAAATAATTTTATTTGGCAATGCAGGAACACCTAAGCAAAATTAACAATAGATTGCCTACTTTTCTATGACCTACCTTTCTTTGTTCCTTCCCTTCCTTCCTTCCTTCCTTCCTTCCTTCCTTTCTTTCTTTCTTTCGTTGTCTTTCTTTCTTGCTTCTTCCTTTCTTTCTTTCTTTCGTTCTTTCTGTCTTTCTGCAAGTTTCGTGTGCCCAGGCTGGCCTCAAAATGTATTATGCCGACTGAAGTCAACCGTCTCCTGAATCCTCTGCTTGTCTCTCTCACAAACACTGGGGTTACAAGTGGTGCTGTGTTTGGTTTATGCTGAGGCTTTGAATCTAGGGGTTTGTGCGTCCTAAGCAAGCACTCTACCAAAGGAACTCACTCTGCAGACCAGGCTGGCCTTAAACTCACAAGATCCCCTGCCTCTGCCTCCCTAATGTGGATTAAAGGTGGCACCACCATGCCTGGCTTTTTCCTAAGTCTATTATGGAATCAGAGTATTAGAGGTAGAGAATGACAAACTTCAGAGGAAGTAGAAAACACTGAAAAGAATCCCATGCTGAAATAAAAAAAGAAAACAGATGATGAAATGAAAAAGGTAACCAATGAGCTACAAGAAAGGTTTGAGAAACTCCAAAAGGAAGTAGAATACTAAGGAATCTCAGGATGAAATGAAAAGGAATCAAATACGCATCCAATCAACAGGAAGGATGGGAAAAAGCCGCAGAAGCAGAATTGAGGAAGCAGAAAAAAGAATATAGACCCGGAAGATAACACAGAAAAACTACAATGCTCAATTAAAGATTATGAAACACAAAACAAAACAAAACAAACAAAACACAAAGGGAACAACCAGAAATGGGGGACACTATGAAAAGACCAAACAATCTACATCATAGAGTGAGAGGAAGGAGGCGAGAATCCTAAGAGATTGGTGTTGATCAGATCTTCACTAGAATAATAGATGAAAATTTCCCAACGAAAAAAAAGACAACCCATACAAACACAAAAAGTACATAGAGCACTCAAATAGACAAGATCAAAAAAGAAACTCCCCCCATGCCATATCATAGTTAAAATGCTAGACCGCCCCAAAGCAAGAAAATTCTGAAAGCCAAAGGTTACATATAATGGAAAAGCCATCAGAATTACAGCTGACTTTTCACGCAAACGATGAAAGCAAGAGCAGATGGACCAAAGTATTCCCAGTAACTTATAGATGCAAACCCAAGTTACTATACCCAGCAAGAATATCATTTATGGTTGAAGGAGAAAGAAATGACGATAAACAAGAATGATAGAATACATGTTCAGAAACACACTTCAGAGAATACTTGAAACAATTCAAAAGGACAGAGGAGAGGAGCAACTATCCCCAGAAACCTAGAAGACAATAATAAAAGCAGAAACTGCAGAAGTAATAAACTAGAAGAGTGATAGTCCCAACAGTGAAAGCACAGGGTAGATCCATTTCATGACAGGAATTGATCAACCAAGTGGATTGCCTTGCAACAATTTTCTCCAAAGCTCCTTAAGACTCAAGAAGTCCCAAGGAAAACTTGCCTGGTGGTTTGAGACTGTCCCCTACAAGCTCCAAGTATGTGAACATTTTTGTCTCCCATTTTGGAAGGACTTAGAAGATGTGGCCTTGCGGGAGAATCATGGCCACTGGAGAAGACTTAGAGAGGTTCTTAAGCCTTGCCAATCTCCAGTTGCCCACTCTTTCCTCTGCCTTTTTTAAAAGATGTGATCACTAGGCTTTCTGTTCTGGCCACGTCGGCCACAGCCCCTCCAGCCACTATGGACTCTAATCCTCTGGAACCATAAACCAAACAAACTCTTCCCGCATAAGTTCCTTTGGATGGTGTTTTATCACAGCAACAGATAATTATTAGAATTTGGTAGCAGAGAGTAGGCTATTGTTTGGAAAGAATCTGACATAGTAGTTTTTTTTGGAGGAATGTGGAAGACTTTGGAAGGTTGGACTAGAAAAGCAGTTGAATGCTGTAAGCAGAACTTAATAGGCTGTTCTAGAAGTAGCCTGGAGGAAAGTAGTATTGAAAGCAAAGTAGTTCAAGAGAGCAATAAGGACTTAAGGAAAAACTGGGATGTTTTGGCAAAGCAACTATCTGCACTCTGCTCCTAGCCTAAGAGTTTGTCTGCGGCTAAGTTGAAAAGTAATGGACTAATGTTTTTGGTTGAGGATATTTCAAAACAGCCTAATGTAGAATGGTGATGTGGCTATTAAGGACAATATTATGCACATCTACAATGAAAAAGAGCAGGAAAAAGAGGGGTGAAGGAAATGTGGCAGAAAGAATTGCAGAATGTACAGTTTGGATTAAAAAGAGCACTAGGAAGCTTAATGTTGGAGCCAAGTACTGAGAGGCCCTCTTTGATAAGGAATGAGAGGCCATTAGGAGAGGTCTCTAGATTTTGGGCATTGGAAAATGAAAGGAGTTACCCTCAGGGAAAGTCAAACGAGCTAAGCGTCCAACTAGTGCAAAGGAATCTAAGGAGTTCCTGCGCCTAGAAAACTGTTTGGACAAAGCTGCTGGTAATTGGATGAAGCAGCCAGGTCCACCGAGCTGGCACTGAACTTGGTCCATAGCTTTAGAGGTATGAAAGATATAGGAGTGAAGGGGACACTGAGGCCAAGCTGCTTGCATGAGGAGTGTCCCTGCATAAAGAAGGCCGGACAGGAGACTGCGTGAAGCTGTGAAGTGAAGCCTGGTTGGCAGTGGAGACCCCAGAAGCTGTGAGATATCTGACCAAGAAGCTGAGTACATGGATTGTACCAGTCAAGAGAGAGGTGTAGTTCCATACAGGCAAGAGCTGGAGGTGAAAAGTAAAGCTCCCGGAAGAGCTACGAAGCGGATGTTTGCACTTCTGGCTTTTCATCTGTGTTTTGTCTGGTATTCTCACTCCATTGTCCTCAGTCTCCCTTTTGGAATGGGAAAGATGTATGTGGTTCCATTAAGTAGTAGTCTGCAAGTATAAACAATTTGTTACTTGATATTTTTTAACATTTTATTTTATTATATTTTAGGTGTATGATGTACTGTCTGCATGTAGGTTGGTGCACCCGTTGTCATGCAAATGCTGCAGAGGTCAGAAGAGATGTACAGATCCCTTGAACTGGAGTACAGATAGTTCTAGCCGCCATGTGGGTGCTGGAATCGAACATGTCCTCTGCAAGAGCAAGTCGGTGCGCTTAACCACTGAGCCATCTCTCCAGCCACTTGTCCCTTTGGATTTTATAGGAGCTTTCAGTAGAGATTGCCTTGAGTCTCAGCAGACTTTGGACGCTGAATTTATTGAAAACAATTAAAATGTAAAGACCCTGTGGACTTTTGGAGGTGGACTAAATGCATTTTGCATTTTTTATATGGTCATGAGCTTATGGAAGCCCAGGAGTAGAATGTGGTGGCTTAAATAAGAAATGTCCCCCATTTATCTACAAGGTAAGTCGACATGCTATGCCCATTGACGAGCTGTCTGGGGAGGTGTTTAGGAGGTGCAGCTTTGTTGGAGGAAGCACAATATTACTGCAGGTGGGCTTTGAGAGTTCTTAGGGAACCTGGCTAAAAGAGTTCCAGTTTCCCTTTGCTTCCTGGTGCCTGCTGAAGATGGGATCACTTGCTGTCTGGCATCTGGCCATCTCTGCACAAGGCTCCCGCCCCTTGCCATTGCGGACTCTAATCCTATGAACCATAAGCCAAATAACCCTTCCTTCTCTCTTTCCCCTTGGTCACAGTGTTTATCACAGCAATAAAAAGAACGTATAGAACTTATGAGACAAACTATGTCGCTAAGTTAATAGGGTGTGATGGTTAATCCTGTGGTCAACTTGACTGGACTAAAAAACAAATAAGAGAAAGGTATGTTTTGGTTTGGACTACCTCAACCCAGATTTCTCACCCCAAATGTGGGTGTTAACCTTCTGCCAGCAGGCAGTAAAAAGGGCCAAGACAGAGGGAGCTTTAGTCCCTTTATCTCCTGCGGCTTGCCTTCCTCATCTGGTGAGTTTGTCCTGCTGCTGTGATCAAGCTTTCGGATCCCAGCATGTACGGAGACCAGCAGATAGCCTGATCCATTTGGGCCTTCGGCACTAGATTGGGACTACTGGACATCCAGCCTTGTGGACTAAGCATTTCCCTGGATTCTCTCGGCCTTTCTAGTGTAGTGCAGCTACTGTTGGACTCCTTGAACTCTGGTCATGTAACCAAATCAATAAATTGTATATAGCTATATATATCCTGTTATTCGTTTCTTTAGAGAACCCTCTGGACTAACTACAATAGGTGATAATTTTTAACTTATATGAGTAAGTTATTCATCAGTCGGTAGCTCATGGTTCATGCTGGACAGGAGATAGTTGCTTTCTTGCACAAATGCCATGTGGAGTCATTGTGCCTCAAAGCACTTAAAGCAGCAGAGTGCTATTTTTTTTTTTTTAAAAATGGAGTCAGTCAGGATTAGGCACAACCTGAAAGCCACTGATCTCTAAACTATGGAGCTACCAGGACATCGCCTGATTGCCTCAGACAGTAGCTGATTCTTGCTATCTTTTAAATATTTTGTTACTTAATTTTGATTGTATATATTTTTATGATTTTTTTCAAATTTATTACATTTATTTTTTACACAAGTATAATTATTGCCTAATTTTTAGATTCCCTCCCCCACCTGCACCCCCCCTATCGCACACCAATGATCATTGTTATCTATTATATATATATAAGTTTTTTTTTATACAGGGCGGGAGGAGCTCAACAAAGTCCCCCACTACCACAAATTATTGCATCTGATTTTCCCGCATTTGGGGAAATGCAGGGGTCAGCACACCTGGCCAGTGCTAATGGTGAGCCTTCGCCTGGGGGAAAAACCACCTTTGTGATCATGGTATCTCCCCTGCCAGGTAAGTATACATTCTTCATTATATTTTTATATATGGATATTACAATGTATGTGTGTATATTAAAGCCTATAGATTCAAACTGCGTCCCCAAATACCCTTTGGTATGTGTCCATCCACGGAGCTGGTAACCTATAAAGAGTCTCGCCCTTTAATAAGAGACGAACTCTCCTCTTCCCAGCAGTATCAGTTGCCAATATTCTTTCAGAGGGGGGTTGGAATTTCTTCCCACTTCCCACACCCCTACTGAGACTTTGTACTGGCAGTGAGCTTATGTGGAGAAT
The DNA here is from genome assembly GCA_009823505.1 of Rhizomys pruinosus. Classification (NCBI taxonomy): domain Eukaryota; kingdom Metazoa; phylum Chordata; class Mammalia; order Rodentia; family Spalacidae; genus Rhizomys; species Rhizomys pruinosus. The sequence goes on from VZQC01012821.1 coordinate 729,236, forward strand.
CTGGCATGCTGGTCACCCCGGCTGTAAGTTCATATGGAATTTCTGTTGGCTCTTCACACTCTTTCCACTCCCTCTCCACAATGATCCCTGACCCTGGGAAGAGGCAGAAGAATTTGACATAGGCATCTCTATTAAGGAATAAGCACTCTGAGCCTCTTATTCTCGCACTTGTCCAGGTGGGTCTCAGTGTTCTCATATCTGCTGCATAATGAATATTCTCTGGTAAGAGGGGAGATACATTAATTATGCAAGTCTGGAAGATCTCACAGGTCTGCGGCTATGAATGGGTCCTAGAGACCCAAGCAAGGTCTTGAGAGCTGAGATGTAGGGCTAGCAGGGTTATTATGTGAAGTGAACTCGCCATGACGCGGCTCTGAGGAGCTGGCAAGGTCTGGGATGGAAGGTCCCTAGGACCTGGAAGAAGGATGAGAACTGAGCATGTCAGAGCACACTGAGTGTGTGGAGGGCCATTTGTGCATTTTTTGTTATACATGTATGCAGGTGGAGACAGAGGGAGAACATCGGGTGTCATTTCCTCGGGTGCTGTCCACCCATTAGGTTCGTTGTTTTCCTCATTTGTTTGTGGTCTGTCTCTGGCCTTTAAGTCTTGTAAATCAAAAGTAAGATAAAATGTCTCATACTATAACAATTACTTCAGAGTCTACTACGGGTACTTGAATTCAAACTTTGGTGTGTGCGTGTGTGTGTTGTTTGTGTGTGTGTGTTTTTGTGTGTGTGTGTGGTGTATGTGTGTGTGTGTCTGTGTGTGTGTTCTGTGGAGGCCAGACACTAATCTCAGGCGTGGGAGTCTTCAAGAACTACCTACAGAGTCTCTCACTAAGGACCTAGAACTCACCATGTTAGGCCGTGGCCAACAAGCCCCAGATGTGTTTGTTTCTGCCTTCCCAGAGCCAGCTTTGCAAGGGGATGTACCAACTCGCTTTCCCTGTGTGGATTCTGGAAACCCGACTCAGGTTTATGCTTGCAATGAGCAAGGCTCGTATTAAACCAAACTCTGGCTATCCATCCTCCCCAAACCTATTGTGATCGTGATCAATTTTAATCATTGCTTATTTCTTATTTTTGACTGTTTTTCTTTTTTTTTTTCAGACAGGTCTCCCTTATAGGCCCCAGCTGGCTGGACTCTCCCGGATATTCACCATGATGCAGACCCAGGTACTGAGTCTTGAACTCACAGACATCTGCTGCCTCCATCTCCCAATTGCTAGGATTAAGGTGTGCGCCACCATCCCCACGTTAAAGAGCTTCTTAGCTGCCATGTGTGGTGCTGGGAATCGAACCCGAGTTCTCTGCAAGAACAGTAGGCACTCTTAACTGTGAGCCATCTCTCCAGCCCCTTTGCACTTTCTATTTACAATAATTATTAATAATGGGGCTGGAGAGATGGTTCAGCAGTTGTTAAGGCATAAGCTGCTCTGACAGAGAACAGGGTTCAGATTTCCCAGCACCCTGTGGTAGCATAAAACTGTTCCTACGTCATTCTAGGGAAATCCAGACTCCCTCTGACGCTCCACAGAGCTTGCAATGACATTGGGTTTAACACTTACATATAGGAGGCAATACACTCATACACCAAACATAAAATATGAAATATTTTTTAATTAAATAATAAAATGGTTGTTTCCATTTTTATTACATAGATTGTCTTTTTTTTTTTTGTTTTTTTTTTTTTTTGGTCTTTTGAGGACAGGGTCTCCCTATAGCCTACAGCTGTCCTGGAACTCACTACTGTAAGACCGGGCGTGGCCTTGAAACTGCAAAAAGATCTGCTGTGCCCTCTGCCTCCCAAGTGCTAGATTAAAGGCTTGTGCCACCACAACCGCGATTGTTCTTTTTTTTTAACCCTCCTCTGGGAATTGAAGTGTATCCCATCCGCTTTATGTCTGGTGTTGAGGATCCCCACCCGGAGTAGAATATGTCTATGCTCAGTTTTTACAAAATAAATTTCTAACCAATTTTATTATTTACAGTAAAATGTACCAGCCTTAAAAAAAATGCATTCTTCAACTATCTTCAACACATTTTTCCAATCCTTTGAAGCTGATCACTGGGAAGTTCTAACCTAAGTAATGTTCTACTATGTTACATTTTAAACTGCATTCCTTAAGAAACCAAGACAAAATCCAGATATTTTGGTAACTTAGTGTATTTATAAAACAAAAAGCTCTATCAAAATACACTTTCACTGGGAAAATAAATAAAAACAGGAAATGGGATCTACTCAAATACAACATCACTTGGTAGATTTCATTGTAGGACAGTCTATAAACAACATATCTGTCCTTATTCCCCTAGAGCTGTCTCAACTTTCCATTCAAGACTTTTTCTTACTTTTTTTTTTTTTTTTTTTTTTTTTGATCTTTTTCTAGGCAGGGTCTCCCTGTAGCCCCACTGTCCCTGGGACTCACTTCGTAGACCAGCTGGCCATTGAACCCACCAAAGATCTGCCTGCCTCCTGCCTCTGCCTCCGCCGCGTGCTAGGATTAAAGGCGGGTGTGTCACCACGCCCAGCCCAAGTCAAGACTTTTTAAAACCACTTAAACAGGGACTTTATCATGTTGGTAAGTGGTTCATTTCACACCATCTTCAGCCAAGCTCTGAGCACTTACAACTCTCTGACTAGTGGTTGGAGGCTTGGTCAGAAGCATGAGGAACACTGGTGGAGGATGAGTCTGCTGTAGTGCTCGCAGCGCTTGCTGAGGCTGTCCAGACACAGCAGTTCCATTTGTCAACATGCTTCTCATATTCACCTTTCGCTAGTAACTCTTCACCAAGCTGTGATTTCTTCAAGGAAGAACTTTCTGAACAGCTACAGAATCTTTAAAATCAGGTAACCTGGAAAGCCCAGCTCTCTCTTGGCAACTTCTTCTTTCTTCGTTTCGAAGCTGTTCTTGAAAGCAGGGTCGCCTCTCACCTTTGTGGTCGAAGTAGATGCAGTACCCTTTGAAGAGGGTGCTGCACACACTCACCATCTCCACTGCCCAGCAGCAGTTAGCCCCAAGCGATTGCAGCATGCCTTCTATGTCAGTCTTTAAATTGTTCCTCATCCACTAAAAGCTTTTACTTATGAAATCTTACTTGTTTCAGTCTCTGTGTAGATTCTATTATAATAATTGGGTTTTTAACCATTAAAAAACTCTGTGAAGTTGCTTCCATTTGGGGAACGGGGGTGTTTTGGTTTGATTTTTTATTTTTTAATTATTTTTTATTTTTTTATTGATGAGATGTTGGTGTTTTCATTGCACCTGTAGTGTAGTACAGAAGAGGCCATTGAGAGGCGTGTCAATCCCTTGGAAATGAGGTTATAGTAGGTTTTAGCTGCCCATATGGGTGTGTGGGAACCAAACCGTATCTTTCAAGTAAACCAAGTATTTTGACTGCTGAGGGGGCCCCCACCCTCTCCAGATGAGCGTTTCAAAGATCCCTTCTTGTGTCCAAATGCCCATAGGTAGCTAAAGGTGAACCTGAGCTTTTTTTTAACTTTTTAAAAATTTATTTATATTTTTATGTGTATGAGTGTACTGTCGCATGTAGGTTATGGCACCCGTGTGTTGTGCATGCACATTGTGAGTCAGAAAAAGTGTCAGGATTCCTATAACTGACGTTGGGCTTGTAGCTGCCATAGGTGCTGGGAATCGAACCCTGGGGGGGTGCCTCTGCAAGAGCAGTTGCACTCTTAACTTCTAATTTTTTTTTTTTTGAGACAGCTGTCTCACTTGTGTAAACCCTGTTTGGCTCTGGAACCTCAATATGTGGAGAAAAACCACAGGATCAGCGTGCTTGGCCTCTGCACTATGCCCAGTGTCCAAGAATGTTTAAATCACCCTGGTTTTGGGGACTGGGGATCAATCCAGGGTCATTCATGCTTAGCTAGGCACTCTGGCACTTGAGCAGCATCCTGCCTTCCTTGTTTTTGATGACCTCTGAGGTTTTTGAGATGATTTCCCTTACATTTAAATAAATTTTTGTGTGTTTGGTGGTGTGTTGTGTGCGTGCGTGCGTGCTGTCGTTCTTTCCTTTCTCTTTTCTTTCTACTTGACCCTTTCTTTCCTTTTCTTCTTTCTTTCTTTTGTCTTTCTTCTTCCTTCTTTTTCCTTCCGTTCTTTCCTTTCTTTCCTTTCCTTCTTTCTTTCTATATTCACACACACACACACACACACACACACACAAAGTTTTATTAAATGTAAGGGAAATCATCTCAAAAACCTTCAAGGTCATCAAAAACAAGGAAGGCAGGATGCTGCTCAAGTGCCAGAGTGCCTAGCTAAGCATGAATGAGGCCCTGGATTTGATCCCCAGTACCACAAACCAGGTGATTTAAGACATTCTTGGACACTGGGCATAGTGCAGAGGCACAGGCACGCTGATCTCTGTGGGTTTTCTCCACATATTGAGTTCCAAGCCAAACAGGGTTACACAAGTGAGACACTGTCTCATGAGAGATGGCTCAGCAGTTAAGAGTGCCAACTGCTCTTGCAGAGGACCCGGGTTCGATTCCCAGCACCTAATGGCAGCTAAGAACCGTCTTTAAGGAATCTGACGCCTTCTTCTGACCTCTGCGGCATTGCACGACACGGGTGCACTAACCTACATGCAGACAGTACACTCATACACATAAAAAATAATAAATAAATTTTTTAAAAGTTAAAAAAAAGCTCAAGGTCACCTTTAGCTACCTATGGCATTTGGACCAAGAAGGGATCTTTGAAAGCTCATCTTGGAGATGGCTCAGCAGTCAAGAATACTTGGTTTACTTGAAGAGGATACAGGTTTGGTTCCCATCACCCATATGGCAGCTAACAACCACCTATAACTCCAGTTCCAAGGGGATTCAACATCCTTTTCAGTGGACACTTCATGCATGTAGTACACTTACATATGTGCAGAGAAAACACTCATACATGTCCAATAAAAATAAATTAATTAAAAAATAAAACAAACCAAAACACCCCCTTCCCCAAATGGAAGCAACTTCACAGAGTTGTTTTAATGGTTACAAACCCAATTATTATAATAGATCTACATCAGGACTGAAACATAGTAAGATTTCAATAAGTAAAAGCTTTTAGTGATGAGGAACAATTTAAAGACTGACATAGAAGGCATGCTGCAATCGCTTGGGGCTAACTGCTGCTGGGCAGTGGAGATGGTGAGTGTGTGCAGCACCCTCTTCAAAGGGTACTGCATCTACTTCGACCACAAAGTGAGAGGGACCCTGACTTCAAGAAGAGACTTTGAAAATGAAGAAAGAAGCTTGCCCAGGAGAGAGCTGGGCTTTCCAAGTTACCTGATCTTAAAGATTCTGTAGCTGTTCAGAAAGTGTTCCTTGAAGAAATACAGCTTGAAGAGTTACTAGCGAAAGGTGAATATGAGAAGCATGTTGACAAATGGAACTGCTGTGTCTGGACAGCCTCAGCAAGCACTGCGAGCACTACAGCAGACTCATCCTCCACCAGTGTTCCTCATGCTTCTGACCAAGCCTCCAACCACTAGTCAGAGAGTTGTAAGTGCTCAGAGCTTGGCTGAAGATGGTGTGAAATGAACCACTTACCAACATGATAAAGTCCCTGTTTAAGTGGTTTTAAAAAGTCTTGACTTGGGCTGGGCGTGGTGACACACGCCTTTAATCCTAGCACGCGGGGAGGCAGAGGCAGGAGGCAGGCAGTCTTGTGAGGTTCAAGGCCAGCCTGTGTCTACAGAAGTGAGGTCCAGGACGCTGGGGCTACAGGGAGACCCTGCCTAGAAAAAGCTCACAAAAAAAAAATAAAAAAAAAAAAAAGAGAAAAAGTCTTGAATTGGAAGTTGAGCAGCTCTAGGGGAATAAGGGCAGATAATTTGTTGTAAACTGTCCCACAATGAAATCTACCAAAGTGAGTGTTGAATTTGAGTAGATCCATTGTCTGTTTTATTTATTTTTCCCAGTGAAAGTGTATTTTGATAGAGCTTTTTGTTTTATAAATACACTAAGTTACCAAAATATCTGGCATTTTGCTTGGTTCCTTAAGGATGCAGTTTAAATGTACTAAGATAGAACATTACTTAGGTTAGAAATCCCAGTGATCAGCTTCAAAGGATTGGAAAAATGTGTTGAAGATAGTTGAAGAATGCATTTTTTTTAAGGCTGGTACATTTTACTGTAAATCATAAAATTGGCTTAGAAATTTTTTTTAAAAACTGACGCATTAGACACCCTATTCGTATCTCCGGGTGGGGGAATCCTAAACCAGATACAAGCGGTGGGTTCATTCAAACTTCCCAGAGGAGGGTTAAAAAAAAAGAACAATCGCGGTGGTGTGGTGGCACAAGCTTTAATCTAGCACTTGGGAGGCAGAGGCAAGCAGATCTTTTTGCAGTTTCAAGGCCCGCCCGGTCTACAGTAGTTGGAGTTCCAGGACAGCTTAGCTATAGGGAGACCCTGTCCTCAAAAAGACCAAAAAAAAAAAAAAAAAAAAAAAAAAAGAACAATCTATGTAATAAAAATGGAAAACTATTTTATATATTAATAATTAAAAAATATTTTATATTTTATGTTTTGTGTATGAGTGTATTGCCTCCATATATGTAAGTGTACCCATGTCATGCAATGCCTGTGGAGGTCAGAAGAGGGAGTCGGATTTCCCTAGAACTGAAGTTAGGACAGTTGTTAGCTACCACATGGGTGCTGGGAATTGAACCCTGGTTCTCTGTCAGAGCAGCTAGTGCTCTTAACTGCTGAACCATCTCTCCAGCCCCCATATTAATAATTTTTAAATAGAAAAGTCAAAGGGGCTGGAGAGATGGCTCAGCAGTTAAGAGTGCCTACTGTTCTTGCAGAGGACTCGGGTTCGATTCCCAGCACCCACATGGCAGCTAAGAACGTCTTTAAGTGGGGCATGGTGGCGCACACCTTTAATCCTAGCAATTGGGAGATAGAGGCAGGCAGATGTCTGTGAGTTCAAGGCCAGTCTGGTTTACAGAGTGAATGAGTTCCAGGCCAGCTGGGGCTATAGGGAGACCCTGTCTGAAAAAAAAGAAAAAAGTCAAAAAATAACAGAGCAATGTAAGTTAATAAAATAAAAATAGGTTGGGGAGATGGATAGCTCAGTTGTTTAAGTCCTTGCCTTGCAAGCATGAAAACCTGAGTCGGGTTTCCAGAATCCACACAGGGAAAGCGAGTTGGTACATCCCCTTGCAAAGCTGGCTCTGGGAAGGCAGAAACAAACACATCTGGGGCTTGTTGGCCAGCGGCCTAACTGGTGAGTTCTAGGTCCTAGTGAGAGACTCTGTAGGGTAGTTCTTGAAGACTCACGCCTGAGATTAGTCTCTGGCCTCCACAGATACACACACACAGACACACACACACATACACACACACACACACACACACACACACACACACACACGCACACCAAAGTTTGAATAAACCAAGACTCTGAAGTAATTGTTATAGTATGAGACATTTTATCTTACTTTTGATTTACAAGACTTAAAGGCCAGAGACAGACCACAAACAAATGAGGAAAACAAGAACTAATGGTGGCCAGCACCCGAGGAATGACACCCAATGTTCTCCTCTGGTCTCCACCTGCATACATGTATACACAAAAATGCACAAATGGCCCTTCCACACACCTCAGTGTGCTCTGACATCTCAGTTCTCAGTCCTTCTCAGGTCACTAGGACCCTTCCCATCCCCAGACCTGCCAGCTCTCCAGAGCCGTCATGGCGAGTTCACTTACTAACACCCTGCTATGCCCTACCATCTCAGCTCTAAGACCTGCTTGGGTCTCTAGGACCCATTCATAGCCGCAGACCTGTGAGATCTTCCAGACTTGCATAATTAATGTATCTCCCCTCTTACCAGAGAATATTCATTATGCAGCAGATGATGAGAACACTGAGACCCACACTGGCCAATGTGCAGAGAATAAGAGGCTGCAGAGTGCTTATTCCTTAATAGGATGCCTATGTCAAACTTCTGCCTTCCAAGGCTCAGGGATCATTGTGGAAGAGGGAGTGGAAAGAGTGTGAGAGCCACAAGGAAATTCATATGAACTTACAGCACGGTGACAGCATGCACAGACTCCACATAAGCTCAAGCCAGACAAAGTCTCAGTAGGGATGTGGGAAGTGGGGAAGAAATTCCAACCCCCCCTGAAGAAATATTGGCAACTGATGACTGCTGGGAAGGAGAGAGTCGGTCTCATTTAAGGGCGAGACTCTTTATAGGTTGACCAGGCTCCAGTGGATGGACCCATACCAAAGGGTATTTGGGGACGCAAGTTTGAATCTATAGGCTTTAATATACACACATACATGTAATATCCATATATAAAAATATAATAGAATGTTTACCTGGCAGGGGAGATACCATGATCACAAAGGTGGTTTTCCCAGGGCGAGGCTCATCCATTGCACTCCAGGTGTGCTGACCCCTGCAATTTCCCCAAATGTGGGAAACTCAACTGCATAATTTGTGGTAGTGGGGGACTGTGTTGAGCTCTCCCCTGTTAAAAAAAAATATATATATATATAATAGAATACATGATATTGGGTGTGAGATAGTGGGGGGTGCAGGTGGGGGAGGGGAATCTAAAATTAGGCAAAATATATTGTGTAAAATTTGAAAAAAATCAATAAAAATATACAATCAAAATTAAGTAACAAAATATTTAAAAGATAGCAAGAATCAGCTACTGTCTGAGGCAATCAGGCGATGTCCTGGTAGCTCCATAGTTTAGAGATCAGTGGCTTTCAGGTTGTGCCTAATCCTGACTGACTCCATTTTATAAAATAGCACTCTGCTGCTTTAAGTGCTTTGAGGCACAATGACTCCACATGGCATTTGTGCAAGAAAGCAACTATCTCCTGTCCAGCATGAACCATGAGCTACCGACTGATGAATAACTTACTCATATAAGTTAAAAATTATCACCTATTGTATTAGTCAGGGTTCTCTAAAGAAACAGAAGTAACAGGATGAATATATAGCTATATACAATTTATTGATTTGCTCACGTGACAGAGTTCAAGGAGTCCAACAGTAGCTGCACTACACTAGAAAGGCCGAGAGAATCCAGGGAACTGCTTAGTCCACAAGGCTGGATGTCTCAGTAGTCCCAATCTAGTGCCGAAGGCCCGAATGGATTCCAGGAGATCTGCCGGTCTCAGTACATGCTGGGATCCGAAAGGTTGATCACAGCAGCAGGACAAACTCACCAGATGAGTGAGGCAAGCCACAGGAGAAAAGGGACTAGCTCCTTCTGCTGTGGCCTTTTATACTGCCTGCTGGCAGAAGGTAACACCCACATTTGGGGTGGGCCATCCAGGTTGAGGTGATCCAATCCAAACATCCCTTTTCTCTTATTTGTTCCTTAGTCCAGTCAAGTTGACACACAGGATTAACCATCACACCTATTAACTTAGTGACATAGTTTGGTCTTCATAAGTTCTATTAGTTTCTTTTCTATTGCTGTGATAAAACACTGTGACCAAGGGAACTTATAGAAGGAAGGGTTTATTTGGCTTATGGTTCATAGGATTAGAGTCCGCAATGGCAAGGGGGAGGCATGGTGGCAGAGATGGCCAGAGCAGACAGCCAAGTGATCCCATCTTCAAGCAGGCACAGGAAGCAAAGGGCAACTGGAAATCTAGCAAGGCTTAAGAACTCTCAAAGCCCACCTGCAGTAATATTGTGCTTCCTCCAACAAAGCTGCACCTCCTAAAACCTCCCCAGACAGCATCGTCAACTGGGCATAGAATGTCCGAATACTTGGAGATAATGGGAGACAGTCTCATTCAAGCCACCACATTCTACTCCCTGGGATCCATAGGCTCATGACTATATAAAAATGCAAAATGCATTTAGTCCACCTCCAAAATGTCCACACTGTCTTTACCAGTCTTAATTGTTTTCAAAATTCCAGAGTCCAAAGTCTCTTCTGAGACTCAAGGCAATCTCTTAAGTCCATGTAAAATCAAAAGACAAGGGGCTGGAGAGATGGCTCAGTGGTTAAGAGCACCGACTGCTCTTGCAGAGGACCCATGTTCGATTCCCAGCACCCACATGGCGGCTAAGAACTATCCGTAACTCCAGTTCAAGGGGAATCTGACATCTCTTCTGACCTCCGCAGCATTGCATGACACGGGTGCACCAACCTACATGCAGACAGTACATTCATACACATAAAATATAATAAAATAAAATGTTAAAAATATCAAAAGACAAATTTTATACTTCCATCCTACAATGGAACCAAATACATCTTCCCATTCCAAAAGGGAGGAATGAGGACAACTGAGGAAATACCAGACCAAAACAAGATGAAAAGCCAGAAGGGCAAACATCAGATTCGTAGCAGCTTCCGGGAGTTTACTTCACCTCCAGCTTTGCTGTATGCAACATACACCTCTCTCTTGGACTGGTACCAATCCATGTACTCAGCTCTCTTTGGCAGATATCTCACAGCCTTCTGGGGTCTCCACTGCCAACCAGGCTTCACCTTCACAGCTTCACGCAGTCTCCTGTCAGGGCCTTCTTTATGCAGGGACACTCCTCATGCAAGCAGCTTGGCCTCAGTGTCCCCTTCACTCCTATATCTTTCATACCTCTAAAGCTAGGACCAAGTTCAGCTGCCAGCCTGGGATGGACCTTGGCCTGCTTCATCCACATTACCAGCAGCTTTTGTCCAAAGCAGTTTTCTAGGAGCAGGAACCTCCTTAGACTTTTCCTTTTCACTAGTTGGAAGCTTAGCTAGGTTTGATCTTTCCCTGAGGGTACTCCTTTCATTGTTCCAATGCAAATCTAGAGACCTCTCCTTAATGGCTCTAATCTCCTTATCAAAGAGAGCCTCTCAGTACTTGGCTCCAACATTAAGCTTCCTAGTGCTCTTTTTAATCCAAACTGTACATTCTGCATTTCTTTCTGCCACATTTGCTCTTTTTCATTGTAGATGTGCATAATATTGTCCATTAATAGCCACACTACCATTCTACATTAGGCTGTCTTGAAATTTCCTCTATCAAATAAGTTAGTCCATTACTTTTCAACTTAGCCGCAGACAAACTCTTAGGCTAGGAGCAGAGTGCAGATAGTTGCTTTGCCAAAACATCCCAGTTTTTCCTTAAGTCCTTATTGCTCTCTTGAACTACTTTGCTTTCAATACTACTTTCCTCCAGGCTACTTCTAGAACAGCCTATTAAGTTCTGCTTATAGCCTTCCACCACTTTTCTAGTCCAAACTTCCAAAGTCTTCCACATTCCTCCAAAAAAACTACATGGTCAGATTCTTTCCAACAATAGCCCTACTCTCTGCTACCAAATTCTAATAATTATCTGTTGCTGTGATAAAACACCATGACCAAGGGAACTTATAGAGGAAAGAGTTTGTTTGGTTTATGGTTCCAAGAGGATTAGAGTCCATAGTGGTGGGGGAGGCATGGTGGCAGAAGTGGCCAGAACAGAAAGCCTAGTGATGACATCTTTAAAAAGGCAGAGGAAGCAGAGGGCAACTGGAGATTGGCAAGGCTTAAGACCTCTCTAAGTCTTCCTCCAGTGGCATGATTCCTCCAGCAAGGCCACATCTTCTAAGTCCTTCCAAAATGGGAGACAAAAATGTTCACATACTTGGAGCTTGTAGGGGACAGTCTCAAACCACCAGGCAAGTTTTCCTTGGGACTTCTTGAGTCTTAAGGAGCTTTGGAGAAAATTGTTGCAAGGCAATCCACTTGGTTGATCAATTCCTGTCATGAAATGGATCTACCCTGTGCTTTCACTGTTGGGACTATCACTCTTCTAGTTTATTACTTCTGCAGTTATGCTTTTATTAATTTCTCTTTCTAGGTTCTTGGGGATAGTTGCTCCTCTCCTCTGTCCTTTGAATTGCTTCAAGTATTCTCTGAAGTGTTGGTTTTCTGAACATGTATTCTATCATCTTGTTTATGTCATTTCTTTCTCCTTCAACCATAATTGATATTTTTGCTGGGTATAGTAACTTGGGTTGGCATCTTTAGTACTGGGAATACTTTGGTCCATATGCTTCTTGCTTTCATAGTTTGCAGTGAAAAGTCAGCTGTAATTCTGATGGCTTTCCCTTTATATGTAAACTTTGGCTTTCAGAATTTTGTCTTTGTTTGGGGCGTCTAGCATTTTAACTATGATATGGCATGGGGGGAGTTTCTTTTTTGATCTTGTCTATTTGGTGCTCTATGTACTTTTTGTGTTTGTATGGGTTTGTCTTTTTTTAGTTTGGGGAAATTTTCATCTATTATTCTATTGATGATCTGATCAATACCATTCTCTTGGGATTCTTCTCCTTCCTCTATCCCTATGATGTAGAGGTTTGGTCTTTTCATAGTGTCCCACATTTTCTGGTTGTTCCACTCTTGTGTTTTGTTTTGTTTTGTTTTGTTTTGTGTTTTCATAATCTTTACTTGAGCATTGTAGTTTTTCTGTGTTATCTTCCGGGTCTGATATTCTTTTTTTCTGCTTCCTCAATTCTGCTTCTGAGGCTTTTTCCCATCCTTTCCTGTTGATTGGATGAGTATTTGATTTCCTTTTTCATTTCATCCTGAGATTTCCTTAGTATTTCTACTTCCTTTTGGAGTTTCTCAATCTCTTCTTGTAGTTCCTTGCTTTGCTCGTTGGTTTCCTGTTTCATTTCAGCATGGGATCTTTTCAGTGTTTCCATTTCCTTCTGAAGTTTGTCATTCTCTCCCCTTACTTATCTGATTCCATAATAAGACTTATGGAAAAAGCCAGGCATGGTGGTGCACACCTTTAATCCTAGCATTAGGGAGGCAGAGGCAGGTGGATCTTTGTGAGTTTAAGGCCAGCCTGGTCTGCAGAGTGAGTTCCTTTGGTAGAGTGCTTGCTTAGGACGCACAAACCCCTAGATTCAAAGCCTCAGCATAAACCAAACACAGCACCACTTGTAACCCCAGTGTTTGGGAAGTGGAAGCAAGAGGATCAGGAGAAGGTTGACTTCAGCTGCATAATACATTTGAGGCCAGCCTGGGCTACACGAAACTTGCAGAAAGAAAGAAAGAAAGAAAGAAAGAAAGAAAGAAAGAAAGAAAGAAAGAAAGAAAGAAAGAAAGGAAGGAAGGAAGGAAGGAAGGAAGGAAGGAAGGAAGGAAAGAAAGGTAGGTCAATAGAAAAGTAGAAATATTGTATAATTTTTGCTTTAGGTTTTCCTGCATTGCCAAATAAAATATATTCCTTCTGAGGGCCATGGACAAAATATTTAAAAACGCTATACCTTTTTTTTTTTTTTTTTTCCTTTTCAAGACAGGGTCTCCCTGTAGCCCCAGCTGTCTTGTAACTCACTATGTAGACCGGGCTGGCCTTGAACTCACAAAGATCCACCTGCCTCTGCCTCCCAAGTGCTAGGATTAAAGGCGTGTGCCACCATGCCCAGCAAAATGCTATACCTTTAATGTATGAAATTATTGTCAGAACAAACTTAGTGGGTTCTCATGTCTAACATTCAGTGATTGGATTGTTAGTCTTAAACATTAACTGACTTTGTTTCATAAACAGATCTAGAAGCTTAGTTCACAGAATAAATCGTGGTTTGAAAGGCTCTTGCATTTTCCTTTAAAATATTTTAAATTAAACATTTCATTATTTTAAGATTTGGAATTTGTACTTTAACAAAAATTTAGGTTAGGATTGGGATGCAGTCAGTCATGTGAAACCTGATCTAGGGTTTACATATTGCTATTACCCACTCTATAAAAGAATTCAGCTCCTTGAGAAAATGATGTCAACTGCTCATTGGCTTATGATTCAGCAGTAGTATTTGCTTTATTTTTTTTTTTTTTTGGTGGCATAGACATTTCATGTTAACAAAGGCAATCTTTAAATGTTGACTATATAATTCCAAACCTTTAGTCTCACTTAATTTATGAACATGGAGAATCAAGCTATGGTTGTTATTCCAAAGCATTTTGATGAAGTGTCCTCACAATGAACTCATTTTCCTGAAGTAGAAATGGGATTTTAGTTTCTTTTTTTGGGGGGCGGTGAGAGACATATTTTATTATTTTATTACAATTTGAGAGTATAAAATTATACAAAGGTTCTGTATCTCATGGGAGCTTGTATATTTCAGTCCTATTACATAGTCATTAGTAAACTCATTGTAGATCCTTGCATTCCCTGGACACAAACCTCTGCTCCCCAATTTTTTTAATTGATGCTTTGTGTATTTCATACATCATTTTCCAATTCAGTTCAGGCATATATCCCTTTCTCTTCCCCCCACCCCACCCGTACCCATCCCAGATCATGCATTCCACTGTAACTTTTCTGCATCTTTCTCTGTTTTGTTTTGTTTTCATTTTTTTGAACAATAAGTGATAATTTGTGAGTACAAGCATCCTTCATGTAAAACCAATTTGCAAGCAGCCATGCCCAAACCCACACAGCTCATGGGTCCCATCATCTAGCAGGGGGGGCTTGTATGTTCAATCAAGTTGATCAAATGAGTGTCCAGTCTATATTGTTGTAGTTTCACCATTCACCCCAGTCACAGCCCTTACATTCTACCATGCCCCCTCTTCCGCAGATTGTTCCCTAGGCTTAGAAAAGGGGCACAGGTGGGATGAGAAGCAAAAACATCTACTTTCTCTGGAAGGCTGTTTCTTGGTCTCTAGTAATTCTGGCTGTTTTCTTTCAATGGCTGACAGCTTGTCCAGGAATAAACCTTCGATCCTACTAATGAAGCACCACACAATTAGATACATAGGTATTTAAACAGTATAATATATAGTCCTTGCAATCCTACCAAATGAATGCGCACGGCAATTAGATATATAGTATTTAAACAGTACTATTTGTTATGAATAGGTTACTTTGGTATAAGACACAGATGTTTCGGATGGATTCTGCGAACTCACTGCCCTACCCATTTTCTTCTGTTACAGTAGACAGGGTCTTCTTGGTTATAACATCTCCAACCATTCGCGGCTGTACGCTTTGTGGCATCTTGGGCACCCCAGTGTTTTTTAGTTCTTTAACACCGCAGAACCCATCACTTAGCACAAGATGCAGTTCTTTGATACAACTTATCAATAGACGCAAAAGGCTGGGCCTGGAGAGACGAGCCTAGACAGGTTAAGAGACTGCCTCTCTTGCAGAGGACCCGGTTCAGTATAGCACCCACATGTGACTAACAGCAGTCGTTATAACTCCAGTCTCTAGGAGAGTCTGAGTCCTTCTTCTGACCTCTGTGAGAGGTCGAAGAAGGCATCAGATCTTTGCACAGTATGGGTGCACTTCTGCACATGCAGGGAATGCACATAAAATAGTAACAATTTTTTTAAAAAGAGCAAAGTCAGGGGCTGGAGAGATGGCTCAGTGGTTAAGAGCACTGCTGCTCTTCAGAGGACACTGAATTCAGTTCCAGCACCCACATTGGCTAAGATCTCTGTGAGTTCAAGGCCAGCCGGTCTACAGAGGATCCAAGCCAGCTGGGGCTACCAGAGAGTCCCTGTTCTCAAAAAAGACCATAAAAAAAAAAAAAAAAAAAAAAAAAGAGCAAAGGCTACATAAAAAAAAAGGCAAAAGAGCACTGTTTACAAAATCCACTCAAAGTATGTGTCTTAACCCACTTTCTGCTGCTGCTCCACCACAGATTGGGAAATATATAAAGAAAAGAAGTCTATTTTCTTAAAGCTCTTGGTAGCTTAGACATTAAATTATACGAATGGTGCTGCATCTGGTGAGCTGTAACATAACATGGCAGAGGGCACTATATCAGGAAAGAGAGGCAGAGAATCAGACACACAGAAGGACGCCACTCAGCAAAACTCAACTTTTCTGTTGCCATGACAACCAACCAACAAAAGCAGCATAAGGGAGAGAAGGGCTTATTGTGGCTCACAGTTCCAGAGGGATCCAGTCCATCAAGGTGGAAAACACACACAGCAGGCTGGGAAGGCATGGAGGCAGGAGCAGGAGGCTGGTTTGTCACTTTGCACCTGCACTCAGAAAGCAGGAAGGCCACATCCTCCAGTTATGTTGGCCCTGCCATCATAATTAAATTAAACCCCCTTTTAAAACTCACATTGTTTAAGTGAGTGGTCTCTCTGCTGCAACTTTACATTTGGAGTACAACTGAGATACACGAAGGGACTCTGAGGGGTCATTAGCACAACTCCTAAGAGGAAACCCACACTGTGAGTATCAAATGCCTGGAAAGAGGACCTGGGTCCAGACACCATGGGCAAATAACAAAAGGAAAAAAGCCAATAATGGATGGTTCAGAACCCCTCATTGAGAAATTCTAATGGACTTTTAGTTGGACATTTAATTCACCCTGTCATCTCCTGCTTCCCTGCCATTAGAAATGTACCTAACTACTCAAGCCTTCACTCCTTTCACAGGCACCAGTCAAGGACTTGTTCTTCTCTCTATGGCGTATACTTTGGGTCTTTTAGATAGAACCCACTGAGCAGGGGGTACCCAGTTGCCACCCCATGCCCTTTTAAGCATGGAAGAATTCAGAGTGATCTAAACCCCAATTCCCTCTTTGGAAACTGGGTAACCTCTTCAGAGGGTAATGTGATAAAAATAGGAGCTAAAAAATTGGCTAGGCAGTTTAGGTCAAGGAACCCCCCAAAGAGCCATTTTTTCTCAGCTAGAGTAGAAGACTTCCTGATCTTCCAGTAAACTTAGCCTTCTGGTTGCTCTGACTTGGGGCCCATGCATCCTTAACTCACTTCAGATTTATTAACCAATGGGTAAATTCTATCAAACTCCTGGTTGCAAGGATCCAATACACCTCCCTACCATATCATTCCACCTCAGAAACACTACTGAAGTCAGCTCTTTGAAATTCCTCAAGGATTTGAAGACTCACAAAAGGGGAGATGAAATAAGAATTTATTAACTCGGGTAGTATTCTCAGATACCATTAACCATTTTCACTAGTTATTCTAGGAATGACTGGTCTCTTGCTTTGTGGGCTTCCCCTTGATTTATAGTAACTTAACTCTTGTGTAAATCTGATTGCTGGTCTATACTTATAAAAAGCCCCACACCTTGTGGCCACATTCTCCTTGAGTTGAGTTGTTGGCCCGACTGTCTTAGTTAAATTAAACCTTCCTTTAAAATTAAAAAAAAAAAAAAGAAAGAAAGAAAAGAAAGCAGGAAGCAGTGAGTGAACAGGAAGTGGTACTAGAATATAAAGCCTTAAGACCCACCCTCCCATGAACCACTTCCCAGTTATGGCTCCAACTCCTAAAAAGTTGCACAACCTTCCCAAATACCACTGCCAACTGAGGCCCAAGTGTTAAACACATTTCACATTCAAATCACAACAATCACTATTTATTTTATTTTATTTTTATTTATTTTTAATGTGTGTGTGTGTGTGTGTGTGTGTGTGTGTGTGTGTGTATGTGTGTGTGTATGCCACCTGCGTGGGTGCCCTCAGAGGCCCTTAGAGAGGGTATCAGATCCCCAGAACTGGAGCTTCAGGTGGTTGTGAGCTACCCAGTGTGGGTGTTGAGAGTTGGACTTGTGTCCTCTATAAGAGCAGAAAGTGCTGTTAACCTTTGAACCATATGTCCTGTCTCAGAACACTCACTTTTATAACAGAGCCACTCCTAAAATACTGAACCTTTATAGTGATCAGCTATTAATCTACTCATGAGGGTGGAGCCCTTATGAGCCTACTGCTCCTTAAAATCCTCATACTGTCACAGTAGCAGTTAAATTTCCACATGAGTCTTGGAGGGGACTTCAAAGCAGTGTGCAAGAGCCTCAACTGGGGTGTAGTATTGTGTATGGAAGGAAAGGTGAATGAGGCTAATGAAGTATATTAGTCAGAGTTTTCTCTGACTAATATACTTCATTATACTTCATAATATACTACATTATACTTCATAATATACTACATTATACTTCACGTTGTTGTGTACCGTATAAGAGGGCAGGCTGGGCATGGGCCAGGGGAATAAGCCAGTAAACAGCATTCCTCCATGGCCTGTGCTTCAGCTCCTGCTTCCAAGTTCCTGCCCTGAGTTCCTGCCTTGGGCTCCCTGAGTGATGAACTGCAACCTGGGAGTTGTGAGCTGAATAAACCCTTTCCTCCCCAAGTTGGTGTCAGTCAGAGTGTTTTGTCACAGCAATTGAAGACAAACTAGAACAATATATTAAAAGGGGATTTGTTAGACTGGTTTACACCCTGTGGTCCAGGTAGTCCAACAATATCTGTTTCACACTGGAGTGACTGAGAATATGGTAGCTGTTCAGTCCACGAGGCTGGGTGTCTCTGTAGTCCCAATTTCATAGGAAGGCCAAGGGTTCCTGGAGACCCGCGGTTCTTCTGTCTATGTTGGAAACAGAAGCTGGTTCAGTGAAGGGATGCTCCAGCCACAGGATAGATGAACTTGCCATCAAGAGTGAAGGCACACAGGCAAGATGAAAAATCTCTTTCTCCCAGCTCTCTTTTATCTTAGGTTGGCACCCAGAGGTGCTGCTCACATTAAAGTAGATCTTCCTGCTTCAAATAATCTGATCCAGAAAATCCCTCCTGCAGGACGTGGTGGCACATGATGCAGAGGCAGGTAGATTTCTGTGAATTCAAGGCCAGCCTGGTATAAATAATGAGTTCCAGGACAGCTAGGTTAAAGGGAGACCCCGTCTCAAAAAAAAAAAAGAAAGAAAGAAAAAAGAAAGAAAGAAAATCCCTTCTGGGGGTCCGTGGTGGAGTTTCCTGGTCTCAGCCCCAGAGTTCCTCTCGCTGTGGGACTCATTATGGAAGGAGAATAGCAATGGGTTGCACAAGGAAGAGATGGCTCCTCTGGGTCGCCATGCAAGAGCAGACCTTGGTACCCAGAGAGTGGGCAGGAAGGGGAGTGAACTAGAAATCATGTTCTTAATATTTTTAATTTTTTTATGTGTATGAGTGTTTTGCCTGTGCATATGTAAGGGCATCTGTGTCATGCAAGGCCCATGGAGGTCAGAAGAGGGCACTGGATCCCCTGGAAGTGGAGTTACAGATATTAGCTGCTCTGTGGGTAGTGGGAACCAAATCAGGGTCTTGTGGAAGAGCAGCCTGTGCTCTTAACTACTGAGCCATCTCTCCATGCCCAGAAATTATAACTTCTAAGGAAAAATTATTATTTGTTCCCAATGCACAGCCTTAGAAAAGACTGTTAACCATATGAATGCATATAGTAAAAACGCATTTGGATGCTCTGTCAGCATCCACCACCTCCTGCCTCCCACTCACCCCTAAATACGAAGATCTTCATGGGTCTGTGGAGCTTTTTATAGCTCCTGGAGAACTCCCAAGATGCTTTAGTTTCTAATACACTTGCCTTCAACCTATTAGGAAAATGTTCTATATTGAAGCAGTTTTTCTTACTCTTAAATCATCTAAACAACTTTAAACAAAACAAAATCCACCAGTCAAATGTCTGTGTTTATACAAGAAAGCTATAGATCTCAGAACTTTTCACTTTGGATTGCATCCTATAGGTGAATTGATCGTGAAGCCCAAGTTGCCAATTTCATCCAGGGGAAAGGAGACACACCCTTTGTTTTTAATTCCCACACTAGCCCTATGCAGCACAGAACTCAGCTTCAACCTGTCACCTACCTTTGCAGGCACACCTCTATGTTTCGAACTGAAGGAGGTTTGCTTTACTTTGAAATCCTGGTGTTTTGTATTATTTCAGAAGAAGCTCCCAAATCAGTATTTTAAAAACTCCCTGTTATGAACAACAGTCTTAGTTTCTGTTCCTGTGCTGTGATACAATACCCTGACAAAAGCAGTTTAAGGAAGAAGGGGTTTTTTGTTTGTTTTTGTCTGTTAGGATGGGGAGGTCAAGGTGGCAGAGCTTGAAGCAGCTCATCACATCACACCTGTAGTCAGGAAGCAGAGAGTACTGCTCTGAGCATAAGCATGCTGTTGCTCAGCTCCTTCCTTGATTTATACAGTTCCAGATTCCAGGAAACGGTGTCATAGAGAGTGGGAGGGTCTCTACATCAATGAATGCAATCAGGACAAGTCCCCACAGGTATGCCCAGAGGCCTGTCTCCCAGATGATTCTAGATTTCGTCAGGTTCACAGTTAACACTGTCATTATCACTTTGGACGCATAGAAAAGTACACAGACTAGTACAGTGAATGTTCCTCAACTACAGTCAATGATCAACAGCTCAAGGTCGACCCTGCTTCACTTACCCTCCTACCTTCTGGTATAAATATTTCAATACGTCATTCAAAAGACATTTTAGACATATTAGAATATTTTCATAACTCTATTTTGCATTTTTATAATAATTATGTACATCCACCAAATGTAATTGGCAATTCAAACCAAATTCATTTGTGAGGCCAGGCTTTGTTTGCACCTGAAGAAAGACAATGCAGTTTGCCGCCTTATCTCCAGAACCAGAGGAAATGGAGGGCACAGGGAAATGCCACATCCCTGGATTCTTGAGAACTCTGGCTCCAGGTCAGAATTCAGGGCAACAGTGGTGACTGACAGTCTCCTGAACTGAGCACAGGAGCTGGCCTGGAAAGAGGACGGAATGGGAAGTCAATGCCTGCCTTCTCCAGGGCAGAGCTTGGGGTTTCCTGCACAAGTAGATTCCTACACTACTATCAGAAGACAAAACACAATAGCTTCATTTTTAAAATTACATCTATCTATCTATCATCTATCTATTTATGTGTGTGCATGTGTGCACAAATTCATAATTTAGAGGATAACTTGTGCAAGTTGGTTCTTCCTTTCCACTATGAGAATTCAAGGAATTGAACACAGGCCATCAGGCTTGGTAGCAAGCACCTTTAACTAAGCCATATCATCGGCTTCTAATTTTTAAAATATTTGTTTTTTTTTATTTTATGGATATGAGTGTTTCGCCTGTATTTTATAATTATACCATGTATGTGTGGGGGGTGGGGGGTCAAAGAGGCCAGAAGAGGGTGTTGGTCCTCTGGAACTGAAGTTACAGAAAGTTGCCATGTGGGTGCTGGGAACCAAACCTAGATCTTCTGCAAGAGCATCCAGCCCGTAAGTTTTTATTTTTGAGACAAGTTTTTCTGTAGACCAAGCAGGCCTCGAACTCACTATGTTGCCAAAGATAACCTTGAAGTTCTGCTCCTTCTGCTTCTACATCCCAAGTGCTAGACAGGGATGCGCCATCACACACAGTGTGATAGCAGTCTACTGTAAGAATCCTAATTGATGGAGTGAGATGCAGCTCATTGGCAGAACAGTTGCCTAACATGTTCAAGGATGTGAATTCAATCCCAGTCCCCTGTGGGGGTCATTTCTCAATCAAACAACCACAGATGATTTCCCAGAAAGAGTTAACAGCAACCCTTGGTACCTGTAGAGCTACATAATCAAGAACAGATCAGACTATTATATGCCGAGTTGTCAAAGTCAGCCAAGTTGGGCTTCCTTCTCCAGCTCAGGTTTTGAGGGAAGAAACCCTGCAGAGTCCTCTCAGTTCCAAAATGAAAACAACCCCACAGTCATTGGGCAAACGTCTGGTGTCTCTAGCATAGCCTTTGTCCCATGGGGATTCTCTGAGAAAAAACACTTCAAAAACTGTCACAATTTGCCACAAGTGGAACTTCTCCACCTGAAAGTAATGTGTGAGGTCATCAGGAGGAAGGGACAGGGTGAAGTGTGAGGGGACAGGGATACCAAGCAACAGAAACAGCAGGAGAACTTGGTGAGGTGCCTTCCTCTTTGTATCTAGAGACTGGTGTTCTCTCGGAACTTTCGTTTAAGAAGTCCCCTCTGGGGCTTCTCAGAGATTCACACTCTCATTCCCAGATATTCAGTTCCACAGCCGTTGGACCCTGCCTGGGAACCTAATAAGTCAGGAGATTTTGATGCCCACTCAAGTTTGAGAACCACTTGGTGTAGACTGAAATTCTAGTTCTAGAATGTTCCATTCATTCTTTTGCCTCTGAAGAAGATGTATTTTCCTATTTAAATATCCCCACATTTCTGTGGTGACTGTGGTGTATACTCAGCAGTGCCACAGTTGTTAGGGAAGGCATTTAAGTCTACACCCTAAATACCTTTCCTCATGCCTGGAGCTGCCCTGAACAGCTGCCTGGTTCAAGAAAAGCTCACAGACTTTTGTTGGCTCCACGTCACACCACTAGGCCATGAAAGAAGTGTTCTGTGTGTTTCCCTAAATTTAACATGCTAATATTCTTGGATCCCCATTGGTATTGTGAGCTGACTAATGTAGCAATTATGTTTAGAAACTGCACATTCTAGTGTTTGAAGAGTCTCAAAGTCTGTAAGATGAAATAATATTCATTACCCACCTTTGGAAGGTAAGATGGTGTCTGTCACAATTAAGACTATTCTTTTTTTTTTTTTTTGAGACAGGGTCTCCCTGTAGCTCTGGCTGTCCTGGAACTCACTCTGTAGACCAGGCTGGCCTCAAACTCACAGAGATCTGCGTGCCTCTGCCTCCCAAGTGCTAGGATTAAAGGTGTGCGCCACCACGCCCGGCATTTATTTATTTCTGTATGTGTATCAATGTACTGTCTGCATGCAAGTTTGTGCACCCGTGTCGTGCAATGCCGCGGAGGTCAGAAGAGGGTGTCGGATTCCCCTGGAACTGGAGTTCTCCTGGAATTGGAGTTTCAGATGGTTCTTGGCCGCCATGTGGGTGCTGGGGATCGAACCCAGGTCCTCTGTAAGAGCGGTCGGCGCTCTTAACCGCTAGGCCATCTCTCCAGCCCTAAGACTATTCTAAGAGGTTGTAGCCTGGTCCTGGAAGATTCTTTTAATTAATTAAAAAACAGCTTTATTTATTTATACAAAAATGTCCATCATGAAGATACAACCTGAGTTTTAGTGAACTGACATACTTATGAACATTTACCACATTTCAATTTTCCAACACTCCAAAAGTTACCCTTGCTCTTTTGTAGTTATTCTGATTTCTGTAACCAATAGTTTAGTATTTTTATAGTTTAATGTTTTCTAGATATTTCATATAAATTCAATTACCCACTTTATTATGTCTATAATAGACAATTTCTGTTGCTGTGACAAAATACCTGAGATAATTAACTTACAAACAGAAAAGGTTTATTTTGGCTCTCAGTTTCAGGGCTTCTAGTCCATGGCTGGTTTGCCTTGTAGCTTTTGAGGCTCTAGTGAGTCAGCTCACCATGATGGGGCCATGAAACAGGGCAAACAGCCCACCTTATCATGACATAGGATGAGAAGAAGAAAGAAGGGGCCAGGCTCTCATGGCACTTTCACAGCCTCTTCCCAAGGACTCCAATGTCATTTTCCATGCAAGTAAGACAATCAAGGCATTAAAGCAGATAAATTAGAATTTTCCATCTTCAAGTGTCTTACCAGCCTCTCAATAGCACTGTCTTGAAAGCCAATTGTTATGACCTGCGTCCTTGGGAGACATTAAATATCCAAATTCCAGAGTCTAAGGGTTATCATTCACAATGCACAGATCATTTCTTTCTAGAGCATTGGGTGGAAAATTCTTATGTTGATTGGCTCCCTGTATTCTCTGAAATAAGATGAAGTATAGTCATAGTGCACAAACAAAACTTTCCTAGGACAAGAAATCCAAACTAGAAAGTTCTTGCTGTGTGTTAACAGTTGAGAAGTCTGCCCAGTGTTGTGTCAGCTGATGGGAAAGAAGCATAACTGTTTTTTTGGGGGGGTCTTTTTCTTTGGGTCTCTCTGCAGTCCCAGCTGGCCTGGAACTCATTGTATAGATCAGGCTGGCCAGGAACTCACAGAGATCTGCCTGCCTCTGCCTCCCTAGTGCTGGGACTGAAAGTGTGGGCTACCATGCCCATGGAAAGGAGTTTAATTAAAAAATATATTTTCTTGGGGCTGGAGAGATAGCCTAGCAGTTAAGAGTACCAACTGCTCTTGCAGAGGACCAGAGTTCGATCCCCAGCACCCACATGGCGGCTAAGAACCATCTGTAACTCCAATTCCAGGAGAACTCCAGTTCCAGGGGAATCTGAGACTCTCTTCTGACCTCCACGGCATTGCACGACACGGGTGCACAGACCTACATGCAGACAGTACATTCATACACATACAAAAATAAATAAAATAAAAAAAATTTTAATATATTTTTTCTTTAGTAGTGTGTGTGTGTGTGTGTAAGTGTATTGTCTGCATGCGTGTAAGTTCACCCATATCATGCAATGTCCTCAGAGGTTAGAAGAGGGTATCAGATCCCCTGGAACTGGAGTTATAGACCATTGTTAGCTGCCATGTGGGTGCTGGGATTCAAACCCAGTTCTTCTGCCAGAGCGCCCAGTACTCTTAACCACTGAGCCATTTCTCCAGCCCCAGGAGTGTAATTTTAAAAAGTTATCTTATTATTATTGTATATGTATGTATGATGTAAGGGGTGGCCCAAATATCACAGTGTACATGTAGAAGTCAGAGGACAACATTCAAGTCAGTTTTTGCCTTCTGTCATGTGGGTCCTGGGGAACAAACTTGGGTTTGGCAGCAAGTTATCTGATGAGCTGTCTGGCTGG
This sequence comes from Rhizomys pruinosus, assembly GCA_009823505.1. Classification (NCBI taxonomy): domain Eukaryota; kingdom Metazoa; phylum Chordata; class Mammalia; order Rodentia; family Spalacidae; genus Rhizomys; species Rhizomys pruinosus. Next base: position 753,771 of record VZQC01012821.1, read on the forward strand.
GCCTGTTTGTTCGTTTGTTTGTCTGTTTGAGATAGGGTCTCTCTGTAGCTCCAGGTCTCCTAGAGCTCACTAAGCAGATCAGGCTAGCCTCCATCTTACAGAGATCCACATGCCTCTTTCCCTGCAAGTCATATGCCACTGCACCTGGTTTCTTTTTTCTTTCCTGTCCTGTCTTGTCCCTTGCCTTGGCTTGCCTTGCCCCTTTCCTTTTCTTTTTCTCTTCTCTTCTCTTCTCTTCTCTTATCTTCTCTTCTCTTCTCTTCTCTTCTCTTCTCTTCTTTCTCTCCTCTCCTCTCTTCTCTTTTTTCATTCCTTTTATTTCCTTTCCTCTCTCCCTTTTCCCCCTTTCCTTTCTTTTCCTTCTTGAGATAAAGTCTCACTGTCCAGGCCATCTCATTGTCCAGTCCATCTCAAACTCCTGGACAAAAGTAATTCTCCTTCCTCAGCTTCCCTAGTGGTCACCAGTCCCTTTTGGCTTACGTTCTTTCTCAATGAATGCTGTCTACTCCTCAATGGAAAAATCATTACATCTCTTTTTTAAAAGTCATATTTTTAAATCAGATTTTCCTGAAATATGCTAATGTCATCTATCCATTTGTAGTTGGAGATATGTTTTACCATAAGAAGATCAGTGCCAGGTGAAGCAAGCTACTGTAAATATGACTGTCAAGGGTTGGGGGGATGGGCTCAGTGGCAGAAAACTTGCCTCCCATGCCCAAGGCCCTGAGTTCAATCAGAGAGAGAGAGAGAGAGAGAGAGAGAGAGAGAGAGAGAGAGAGAGAAGAGAGAGAGAGAGAGAGAATCCTGTTTTACAGCTACCTTTGTAACTGGGCTGCAGTGGCTCTCACACCTGTGACAGGGTTCCACGCATCACTTCCAGAATGCATGCTGTCTGGTTCACACACATATTCGTGTGTCTATTGCTTTGGAAATACTTTATCAGTTTCCGCAGCACTCTCCAGCCACCCTTGACATAGCGAACATTCCAGGACACTTGCAGAAGAGCTCTCTCTCCTCCATTTCCGGCAGCACCAGCTGAGTGGCCCAAAGAGGAAAGAATGTCTAGTCACTTGAGAATTTAGTTCAGTGGGCCCTGGAATTTTTAAATTTTATTTTTAACCATGAGATGAATATTTCTACAGCACGTGTTTATTAAGTGCTTCTTTTAAACAGGGCATGGGTGCCACACATAAGGCAATGGTTTATATATTTTGCTCATTACAAAAAACTTTCAACACCAGTCTTATTATGCTGGGTGCCATGTAAGGTGCACAGGTGAGTGATTCTCCCATCAAGGAATTGACAACTTTCAAGAAAGAATATGACTTTAGCTTTATTCCTTGGTGATTTTTATAATGCTGACAGACTTTGGGAAGCTGCAGCTTCGTGAGCTGGTTTGGTTTGGTTGCCATCATGAAAATGTTCTCTGTTATCTGGAGAGAGATGACTTTTGCTTCATCAGAAGAGAGGAGGTTTTTAGAGTACTTTGTACATGTTTGATCTGGGAACCAAACTCAGGTCCTTATGCTTATGTGGCAAGCACTTTACCAAAGTAACTATCTTGCCAGCCCCATGAATCCAGCCATTTGTTGGGGGCAGCATGTGAGCAGGCAATACATCTAAATCTTAATGATAGGAAGCTTCTGTGACCTTGTTCAAAAAGAACCCAGAGCCAGAGCAGCCCAGCTTTGCTGCTAATTATCAGGGTGACCTTTGGCACTGCTGTGACTCAGACCTCCACTACTTTGTCCAAGGAGCAGGACACTAAGCTTTTGGATTTTTGTTTGTTTGTTGTTTGGTTGGTTGGTTTTGGTTTTTTTTTTTTTTTTTTTTTTTTTTTTTTTT
>VZQC01012821.1:757341-825775 GCA_009823505.1 Rhizomys pruinosus
ATGAGTTTACATTCTCAGCAGTAGTGGATGAGTGTCCCTTTCCCCACAATCTCTTCAGCACTTGGTATCATTTTTTCTTGATTTAGCCAGTCTTATTGAGTAAGATGATATCTAAAGTGATTTTGATTTCGAATTCCTAATGATTAGTGATGTTGAACACTTCTTAAGGTTCTCAGCCATCTCTATCTCACTTGTGAAGTCTCTGTTCACTCTTTGCTTCCATCTATTTGAGTGGGTCATTTGTTTTCTTTCTTCTTGTTTTTGAGTAGTTATATTTTGGATGTTAATGCACTGTCAGATGTATATTTGGTGAAGATTTTCTCCACTCTGTGAGCTTCCTCTTACTTCCTTGATTGTTTCCCTAGCTGTACAAAATCTTTTGAAATTAATGAGGTCCCACTCACTTGTCATTTGTCAACCTCACTTCCCATGAAGCAGATTTAGGGAGTCTTCTCCTACGCCTATGTATTGTAGTCTGCTGCCAACTTTTTCTTTCTATCCCTTCAGAGTTTGGGGTTTTCAGGTTGAGGTCTTTTGACCATCTGGAGTTGCTTTTGTACCGGGAGAGAGGTAGTTTAATTTCATTCTTCTACAAGTGGTATCCAGTTTTGCCAACACCAACACCACTTGCTGAAGATGCTGTCTTTGCTCCCTTGTGTCTTCTTGGCCCCCTTGTAAATATAAGATGGCTGAAAAATTGTTATGTGCTCATGTTTGGATCTTCAGATTTGTTTCATTGGTCAACAGGTGTTTTTGTGCAGTACCAGGCTGTTTGTATGATATAGCCTTGTAGTATAGTTTGAAGTTTAGTACAGAGATCCCCCCTGTACTGCACTTTTCACCCAGTGTTGCTTTAGCTACTTGGGTTATTTTGTTTTTCCAAATGAAAAAAAAAAAAAAAATTTTTTTCCCAAGCCTGTGAAGAACTCTTAGGGATTTTGTTGGCATGCCTAATCTATCAAGATTCGTCGAAATGGACGTTTTTACAGTGTTAATTTTTCCCATCCATGAGAATGGGAGGTTTTTCCATCTTCTTGATGTCTTCTTCAATTTTCTTTTCTTAAAGGTTTAAAAATTTTGTTGTAAGTCTTTGGTGTCTTGGCAGGTTAGGTTTTTCCTAGGTATCTTATTGTTTTGAGGCTACTGTGATAGATCTCTTTGAATTCTTTCAGTTGTTTGTTGTGGTGTAAAGAAAGGCATTGATTTTTTTTTAATTTTAAATTTTTTTTATTTTAATTTATTTTTCGTATGTGTATGGAATGTACTGTCTGCATTGCAGGTCCTGTGCACCCGTGACGTGCAATCCGCTGGAGGTCAAGAAGAGTCCTAGTTCCTTGGAATGAGAGTCTCCTGGAATGTGGAGGTAGCAGTCGTTCTTAGCCGCCATGTGGGTGCGTGGATCGAAACTGGCCCGCAAGAAGCGGTCGCGACTCTTAACGTAGGCCTATCTTCTCCAGCCCAGGCCAATTGATGTTAAGGTTTATTTTGTACCTTGCCACTTTGCTGAAACTAATCATTTCTAGGAGCTGGGTGGAGATCATAGAACAGACCGCAAAGGAGGTGAAGTCGTCCAATCATAAAGTTCGGTGCCTAGCCCAATCAAAGCACAGAGATTGACAGGGGCAGCCCTGGTCACTAAAGGTCGTCCCATCCCAATGATATAAAGACAGACACTCAATAAGGAGGCGATTTGAGATTGATGCGTGCAGTTTTTGTCTTTGATTCCGTTTTATGTGTTTATTGATGTTTATTGATTTTCAATAAAATGTTGAAAACCATCCCTGCAATTTCTGGTATGAATTCCAACTGGTCATGATGGATGTTTCTTCTTGATGTGGGTCCTGTATTGCGATGCCAGTATCCTGTTTAGAATTTGGCATCCGTGTTCATTAGGGAGATGGGTCTGTATTTCTCCTTTTTAGTTGTATCTTTTGCCTGCGTTTTGGTAATAGAGTGATGCTGGCTTCATAGAAGGAATTTGCAGAGAATTCCCTCTGATTGTAATCCCTCTAAAACAGTTTTAGTAATTAACTGGTCTGTAGTCTTTTTTGAAATGTTATAGATCTGGCCATTGAAACCATTCTGGTCTGGAGCTTTTTTAGGTTGGGAGGTTTCTTACTACAACCCCAATTTCTTCATATTGTTATGGGTTTGTTTAAGGTGCTGATCTCTTCTTGGTCGATCATGGTGATTCCCAGGAATTTCAGATATTCATTTCCATTTCTTCTAGTTTTCAAACTTGATAGAGAATAGGAGTTCTGTTAAGTATTCCCTGTATGATTTTCTGGATCTTTTCCTTGTCTGTTGTGATATTTCCCTTTTCATCACGGATTTTTGATTGGAGTGTTTCCTTCTTTTCTTTTTGGTTAACTGTTGCTAGAGGTCTGTCTATCTTGTTTATTCTTTCAAAGAACCAACTTTTGGCTTTGCATTTGATTTTTTGTTTGTTTTCTTTGTTTCTATTTCATTTGATTTCTGCTCTTTGATTTTGTTTATTTCTTTTCTTCTGTTGCGTTTAGGCGTTCATCTGTTGTTGCCTCTCAAGTGCTTAGCTGTAGTTTTAGATCATTTCACTTGTGCTCTTTGTTTTCTAATGTAGGCCACCCAGGGCTGTAAATTTCCCTCTTTAGGACTGCTTTTTTAAAGTATCCATACCCGGTTTTTGTTGTGTTGTTTTATTGTCAATTGTCATTCAGTTCCAGGGAATGCTTTATTTCTTTATCTCTTCCTTGACCCATTCATTATTTCAAGAGTGTGTTGTTTAAGTCTCCATGTGTTCTTATAGGCAGTTTATGGTTGTCCTGTGTTTGATGTTGAGCTTTATTGCACTGTGGTCTGATAGAATTGCATGGAAATTATTTCAATTTTTTTGTATTTCTGTGGAGGTTTCTTCTGTGTTCCCAGTACATTGGATTTGATTTTGGGAGAATGTTCCACTGGGTGCTGAGTAGGAATTGTATTCTCTGGTGTTTTGGGGTGGAATATTCAGTAGAGGTCTATTTTGAGGTCCATTTGATGTATTATATCATTCAGTTCAGATGTCTCTCTGTTTATTCTTTGTCTGTTGACCTATCCAAAGGACTCAGTGAGGTTTTGAAATCTCCTACTATGATGTATGAGTGTATTGTGGTTAGTCTGTGACTTGTGGTCCTGGAGAATTTCTTTATAAAGTTTGGTCACTTAGAGTTGCGGGCATATATATATATTCAGGACTGTGAAATCTTCTTTGTGAATTGTTCGTTTGATAAAAATATCATGGCCTTCTTTGCCTCTTCTGATTCTTTTTCCTTTTTTATTTGAAGTCTATTTTGTTCTGAATGATTAAAATAGCAATATCTGCTTTCTTTTTTGGTACCATTTGCTTGGTGTATTAGTCACTTTTTCTGTTGCTGTGAATAAAACCCATTGACAAGGAACTTATAAAAGGAAAGAGTTATTTGAGCTTTACATTTGAGTGTTCCGGGAATTAGAGTCCATTGTGGAGGGAAGCATTGTGGTCTGGAGCTGGAGCAGCAAGCCTGAGTTCACATCTCAATGAGAAGGAAAGCAGAGAGAGTGACTGGAGACACAAAGGCTTGTTTAAACTCCTAAGCCTGCCCCAATAACATACTTCCTCTATCATGGCCACACCTTTCTAAAACCTCCAAGAACAGGTGCCACCAACTGGAGGAACAAATGTCTGAATACTTAAAGCCTATGGGACACTCATTCAAACCACCACACTTGGAATATTTATTTTCCATCCCTTCACTTTAAGGTGGTGCCTGTCCTTGAAGGTAAGATGCATTTCTTGTAGACAGCATATTGATGGGTCTGTTTCCTAATCCAATCTCCCAGTTCTATGTCTTTTGATTGGGGAATTTAGTCCATTAATATTTAAGGATATGACTTATAGGTTTGTGTGTTGCTTCCTTTTGCCTATTATCCATTTGCAGTTTTGTTTAGGTTTCTACTTCTGCAATTATACTTTTATAATTTCTCTTTCTAGTTGCCTGGGGTTTTTTTGCTCCTTTCTTCTGTTCTTTGAATTGCTTTGAGTATTCTCTGAAGGGTTGGTTTTTCCGGACATGTATTCTTTCAACTTGTTTATGTCATGGAAGGTTTTCTCTCTCTACTCAACTATAATTGACATTTTTGTCTGGGTGTAATAACCTGGGTTGGCATATACTTTGTCCTTTAATCCGGAATGCTTTGCTCCAGGTTCTTCTTGCTTTCATAGTTTGCTTAAGAAGTCAGTTGTAATTCTGATAGGTTTCCCCTTATAGGTCACTTGTTGTTTTTCTCTTGTGGCTTTAAGGATTTTGTCTTTGTTTGGGTGTCTTGCATTTTAACTATGATGTGGCATGGATAATTCTTTTCTGACCTTGTCTGTTTGGAGTTTTATGTGCTTCTTGCATTTGTATTGGTTTGTCCTTTTTGTTTTAGTTTGGGGAAGTTTTCAATCTATTATTTGTTGAAGATCTGATCAATACCATTTCTCTTGGGATTCTCTTCTCTTTCTCTATTCTATGATTCGGAGGTTTGATCTTTTCATAGTGCCCACAGTTCCTGGTTGTTCCAGTTTGTGTATTTTTTAAACTTTTCATTAATCTTTCCTTGAGGTTTTGTAGTTGTTCTGATGTTGATGCCTCCAGGTCTGTATTAGTCTGTTTCTGCGTCCTCCATTCTGCTCTTGGGCTTTTTCCATTTCCTTTCACTCTTGAATGATGAGTGTTGGATTTCCTTTTCATTTCCTCTTCTGATTTTCTTTAGTATTCTACTTCTTTTTGGACTTCTCAATCTCTTCTTATAGCTTCTTGCTTTCAATGGTTGGTTTCCTTATCTTCTTCAGGCAGGGATCTTTTCAGTGTTCTGACTTCCTTCCGGAGCTTGTCATTCTCTCTCTCTCTCAGTCCTTCTTGAGTTCCTCATTCTCTTTTCTTAGTTCTTTAGTTTGTTCTTTATGATCTTGTAGTTCTTTAAGTATGTTCCCAATTGTGTTTCTGATGTCTGTGTCCTGGGGCATCCCCAGAGGGATCCCACCTTAGGAGTCTTTCATAGAGTTGGTAGAGCTTGGTGCGGGATTATCCTGCCCCATTCCAGTGTTGTCTCTTCTTCGTGATCCTGGCATATGGGCTTCTCCTTGCCTGTAATCCAATGTGAGTCCTAAATGCCTCTTCACTGTGTTGAAGGCTTGCTTTGCTTGCCTCCTTCAGATGCCTTCATAATCCCAGTTGGCGGAGGGGGGGCACTCTTCAGCCTGCGCCCCAGTACCTTCCACTGGCCTCAGGAGATCTCAGATCTCAAGAGTCACACAACCCTACCTTTAATACTAGTTGAGAGGATAACTCCGCCCCTACAGCCACAAAAGCCAATCAAGCCAAAGACAGCTGGATTAAAGGATCAACAATCAGCCTTGCTGAGGCACCTAGTTCCTACCTGTTTTCCTGCTCTTCCTCCCACTGGCCTCAGGAGATCTCCTTGTTTTGTGTTTTTAAGGTAAGACCTTAACTATGTTGCCCAGGCTGGCCTGAAACTCCTGGGCTCCAACGATCCTCCTGCCTCAGCTCTGGAGTCAGTAGGACTACAGAAACCCATCATTAATACCTGGCAAGTCAGATAAGTTTTAGAAAAATATTTTATTATTTTATTTTATGTGTATGAGTGTACTCATGCATGTATGTAAATATACTTCTGTCAGATCCCCTGGAATTGGAGTTACAAAGGGTTGTTAGCTGGCATGTAGATGCTGGGAACTGAATCTGGGTATCCTTCAAGAGCAGCCAGTGTTCTTAACCACTGAGCCATCTCTCCAGCCCCTTAGATAAGATAAGTTTCAACAAATGGATATATCTCTACTTTGGAGAATATCCCTCCTATCCAATCCCCAGTTACCTCTCCAACACCCGCTGATCATTTCATGCTATTATTGGTTCTTTCTCATTCTTGGAATTTCATGCTGCAATGGACTGCTAACCACACCGTCTTTTGTGTGTCCAGCTTCTTTTGCTTGGAGTGTTGTCAAGACTCATCTGCATTCCTATGTATATCAGTACCTTTGCTCCTTGGCATTAAGTCATGTTTGTTATATGGAAACAGGACAATTTGTCCATCTTTCACAGCATGAGAACTTGGGGTTTCCCATCTTTGCCTCTTATGAATACTGCTGTTTTGAAATTCAAGTACGGGATTTTGTGTGGACATATGTTTTCATTTTCCCGGGTAAATACCTAGGAGTGAACATGCTGGGCCAGATCGTCAGTATGTTTAACATTAAAAGAGACTGCCAAACTGTTTTCTAAGATGGCTCTTTACTTTTGCATTCACACCACCAGCCTGTGTGCAGCCCTGGCTGCTGCACATTCTCACTTACTCTGGGTACTGTCATACTCGTACATTTCAGCCATTCTTGTGGCGTATAATGTATTTCGGTATGGCTGTAATTTGCTTTCCCTGGTGACTTCCAATGTTATTCACCTTAATTATGCTTCTTGGCTATTCATGTTTCTTCCACTAAGATCTTTGACATAGATTAGGTTTTTGTGTTTTTTTCCTTTGGTCTTTTTGAGACAGGGTCTCCCTGCCAACCCGGCTGTCCTGGAACTCTCTCTGTAGACCAGGCTGGCCTTGAACTCACAGAGATCCACCTGCCTCTGCCTCCCAAGTACTAGGATTAAAGGCATGCACCACCACGCCCAGCTTAAATTTTTGTTTTATTATTAGCTGTGAGAATATATATTCTGGCTGGGTTTGGTGGTACACACCTTTAATTGCAGCACTCAAGAGTCAGAAACATACAGATCTTTGTGAGTTTGAGGCCATCCTGGTTTATAGGTAGAGCTACATTGTAAGACCATGTCTCAATATGTACATATATGTATATAATCTGAAGTACTTGGTCAGATACATTACTGCTGTATTAGTCAGTTTTCTGTTGCTGTGATAAAACACCAGACCAAGGAACTTATAAAAGGAAGAGTTTATTTGAGCTTACGATTGGCGGTTCCAGGGAATTAGTCCATTGTGGCGGGAGGCGTGGCGGCTGGATCTGGAGCAGCAAAACCCGAGGGTTACATCTCACAAAGAGCACAGGAAGCAGAGAGGAAGCAACAGTATACCACCAGGCTTGTTAAACTCACTAAGCCTGCCCCTAGCAACGCACTTCCTCTAGCATGGCCACACCCTCCAAGACCTCCAAAAACAGCGCCACCAACTGGAGGCAAATGTCTGAATACCTAGAGCCTATGGGGGACACTCATCCAAACCACCACAACTGCCAATATTTCTTTCAAATTTGTTGGTTGATTTCTTAGTTCCTTAATGTATATTTTGAACAGAAGTATAATTTTTCATCTATTGTAATTCATGATATATATGACTTGTCCAATGATGTTATTTTATTTTAATTATTTTCACATCCTCATGTGTAGATTTATATGTGAGCACAATAACCATGGAAGCCAAGGGGAGTGCTGGATCTTCTGGAACTGGAGTTAGAAGTGGTTATTAACCACCATGTGGGCACTAGGAATCAATTTTGTGTCTTCTGCAAGAACATCAGGTACCCTTAACTATGGAGCTGTTTCCTGCCCCACTTTTATGACATACCTTTTGTCTACCCCAATGTCAAGAAGATGCATTCTTCTAGAAATAATATAGCATTTAGAACCACAATCCATTTTGTTATTTTTTGTATGGCATGAGGTAAGGAACAAGGTTATTTTTCTTTCTTTTCAGTATGGATTTCTAGTTGTTTTAGCAATATTTTATGAACTAGCTTCTTTGTCACCATTGATTTGCCTTGACAATCAACTGTCTAAAGTCATATATGATTTTTGCAGGCCATAAGCATATAGGTTTCCTTCTAGACTCTCTGTTCCACTGAACTGTCTTTACCTTTAAGTCTTGATCATTGTTATTTAACAGCAGGTGTTCAAGGTACACAGCATAAACCCAACAATTTTCTCTTTTGCAAAATTATGTTGGCTATATTCTAAGCCCTTTGAAGTATATTAATTTTTAGGCTTTTAACCAAAAAACCAACAACAATAATAAAAAACAAGCAAATACAGAAATCTACTGGGATTACAGAATGAGTCTGCACTGAGTGGAAGGAGGGGCAGCTAGCACCCCATGTAGTGTGCCCGGGTTGTTTCTGTATTTATTATGTATTATGTTATTTTGAGTATAACCTTATTTTTTTTTTATTAATTTTTTATTTCTGTATGTGTATGAATGTACTGCCTGCATGCAAGTCTGTGCACCCGTGACGTGCAATGCCGCGGAGGTCAGAAGAGGGTCTCGGATTCCCCTGGAGCTGGAGTTCTCCTGGAATTGGAGTTTCAGACGGTTCTTGGCCGCCATGTGGGTGCTGGGGATCGAACCTGGGTCCTCTGTAAGAACAGTCGGTGCTCTTAACCTCTAGGCCATCTCTCCAGCCCCTATAACCTTATTTTTAATGACTGCATAATACCTCATTGATTCATAGTTATAATATTCCATACCTATTTTGCCAGTTAATCTGTTTCTACTTTTTCATTAGTAATAATTTTCTGTGAATATCATATTTATTTATTTTTTTAAATTTTATTTGTTTTTTGTATGTGTATGAATGTACTGTCTGCATGTAGGTTTGTGCACCCATGTTGTGCAATGCCGCGGAGGTCAGAAGAGGACTCCCCTGGAACTGGAGTTCTCCTGACAGCTCTTAGCCGCCATGTGGGTGCTGGGGATCGAACCCGGGTCCTCTGCAAGAGCAGTCGGTGCTCTTAACCACTAGGCTATCTCTCCAGCCCAATATGATATTTAAAGATTTTCTTTCTTCAGCTAGAGAGATGGCTTAACTGTTAAAAGCACTAGCTGTTATTTGAGAAGACATGGGTTCAAGTCTCAGCACCCACATGGCAGCTAACAACTGTCCATGGCTCCAGTTCCAGGGATCTGACGCCCTCTTCTGGTTCCCATGGCCATTGCACAACATGGGTGCACTTACATACACATAAAATAAAATTTAAAAATTAAGGTTTTCTTTTTTTCAAGTTTAGAATTATTTTCTTTAGATAGTTTCCCCAGAAGTCAAAGTACTGGACCAAAGAATAGTAACATTTTAAAGGCTTATTGGTATAGAGGTAGACTAGATGGCTCAGTGGGTATAAGCGCTTGCCACCAAGCCTGACAACCTGAATTTGATCCTGGGACTTCCATGGTGGAGACAAAGAACTAATTTCCAGGTTGGAGAGATGGCTCAGTGGTTAAGAGCACCAACTGCTCTTGCAGAGGACCTGAGTTCGATTCCCAGCACCCACATGGTGGCTAAGAACCGTCTTTAACTCCAGTTCCAGGGGAATCCGATGCCCTCTTCTGACCTCCACAGCATTGCTCGACACGGGTGCACCAACCTACATGCAGACAGTACACTCATACACATAAAAAATAATTAATTAATTAATTAATTAAAAAAACTAATTTCCACAAGTTCTCTGACCTCCACTCACATGACAGAGCACATACACACTGACATACACACATGTATGCACACAAGATATAAACATATGTAGAAAAGAAGAAAACAAAAGTTTTAGCACATATTACAGTTTGAATCTTAACTGTGCTCTAAAAGGCCCAGGCTTGGCCCCAGTCCAATGGCTGTGGAACCTCAAAGCGGTAGAGCCCTGTTGGAGGAAGTTCCACCATTAGGGACATGTTTGTGAAGGGGATACTGGGACCCTGCCCAGCCCCGTGTGCTGTGCAATGGCTGGAACATGAACAGCTGGCTCCAATATGCCTGACATGACATTCTGTCCCATTTCAGGCTCCAAAGAAATGGAGCCAACAGACTTTGGGATAGGTCACAATGCAACAGCACCTGGTTCATGGAAGACTGAATTCTTGAACTCATTTAAACCTAGAGTGAGCCAGATGGGCTCTCAGAACTGTGCCTCCAACAAGAGGGGTACTCTATTTAAACAGTGCATCCAGAATAATATGGGGGAGGAATGGGGAACTTTGTCATATCAGGGAAGAATTTTCTTTTTCTGACTCCCTATTGATCCAGACCACCAGACAAAACAACAAAGAAATTATATCAACCCAACCTAATCCTACATACTGTGGATAATTCATTGCTTCCAGTGCATTCAGCCATACTGTTTTCATCACTCACACACACACACACACACACACACACACACACACACACACATGCACATACTCACATGTTATTCTGGGCCAGGGGCAAGGACGGGTCATGAGGGAGAAATAGGGAACACAATTAAAGCTATGCATTTAGCTTTGTCTATAAAATTATAAGAGGATCCCAAGGCTTACTAAGTTTGTTTATATTGTTTTCCTAAAGGCTACCTAGATCTTAAAAAGCCATTACACAGTAGGAAGGCAGGTTGGAGTGTTAAATGACCTCAAAGCACAAGCTTAATCTTGGTTACAAAGGGATTCCCAGAAAAGTCATTCCCACAACAGACCATCAGCTGATCCTTCTGAAACCATGGGATAAAATAAACATTTCTGTTTTAGTTTGCTTTCTGTTCCTCTGATCGATCTCATGACCAAAACCTAGAACTGGAGTTACTTAGGGTTGTTAGCTGGCATGTGAGTGCTGGGAACCAAATCTGGGTACTTTGCAAGAGCAGCCAGTGCTCTTAACCACTGAGCCATCTCTCCAGCCCCTCGTTACATTTCCGTTGATAAAATGCCATGACCAAGGCAACTTATAGAAGAGTTCATTTGGGTTTACAGTTTCAAAGGGATTAAGAGTCCATCATAGTCTGGGTGTGGTGGTGCACGCCTTTAATCCCAGAACTCCAGAAGCAAAGGCAGATGGATTTCTGTGAGTTCAAGGCCAGCCTAGTCTACATAGCGAGTTCCAGGTCAGTTGATTCTACAGGAGACCCTGTCTCAAAAAGACAAAAACAAACAAACAAACAAACAAACAAACAAACAAAAAGAGTCCATCAGGATGAAGGAGTCATGACCAGGACATAAACCTGAGAGGTTACATCTTCATCTAGGCACATGAAGCAGAGGGCCAGAACTGGAAGCAGAGCAAGACTCTGAACTCTTTTTTTTTTTTTTTTATTCAGTTTTTTTTTTATTATTAATTTTTATTTATTTCTTTATGTGTATGAATGTACTGTCTGCATGCAAGTGTGTGCACCCGTGTCGTGCAATGCCGCGGAGGTCAGAAGAGGGTCTCAGATTCCCCTGGAACTGGAGTTCTCCTGGAATTGGAGTTTCAGACGGTTCTCGGCCGCCATGTGGGTGCTGGGGATCGAACCCGGATCCTCTGTAAGAGCGGTCGGCGCTCTTAACCGCTAGGCCATCTCTCCAGCCCGACTCTGAACTCTTAAAGCCTGCCACAGTGACGTGCTTCCTTCAACAAGGCTGCACCTCCTAAACCTCCTCCAACAGCACCAGCAACTGTCCAGGTGTTCAGATATTTGTGTCTATGGGAGACACTTCTCATCTGAAACCACCACAGTATCTATCTTGATCTGTTCCACTGATCTTATTTCCAAATGAACAACATTAATTCTAGGAGATTTACTATATTTTTTGCCTTGAAGGGCTGTTTCTCTACTCAACTTTTTTTGTTTTTTTTGGTCTTTTCGAGACAGGGTCTCCCTGTAGTCCCAGCTGTCCTGGAATTCTCTCTGTAGCCCAGGCTGGCCTTGAACTCACAAAGATCCGCCTGCCTCTGCTTCCCAAGTGCTAGGATTAAAGGCGTGTGCCACCACAACAGGCTCTGCTTTTCTTTTTGAGACTGCATCTTGGTATGTTGTTCTGGCTAGGCTAGAACCTGTAATCCTCATGTCTCAGCTTTCTAAGTACTGGGATTACAGGATTGTAATACCATGCCCAGTTTATCAACTTAATAAAGCACATATTTTAAAACATTTTCAGAATAAATTTAAAAATTATTAAATTTTCTTATTCAAATTATATTGGGATATTCAGAAGAATGATAATTAGAACTAAAATTTAATGTAATTGGACATTTAAATTTTAAGATTTCCTATTCGGAAGCACTGCAAGTCTCTCCATGTTATACTGCTTGATTCAAAAGTATGGCTACACTCATATATCTGAAGCATATATCACACTCAAATTACTCCAAATATTTGATATTTTTATTGCTATTGAGGAGACACTCCCTAACTTCATTTTGTTTCCTGACTGGTTATTGCTGTAACTAGAAAGGCCTATTGATTTTTGTATATGTAGCTGTTTCAAAATTTACAAGCACAACACATAAGTGACCAGAAAAGCAAGTTTTCATTTCTCTATAAGTGAACCCAGTTTAGTTCCCCAGCATCCAGTTTTGCTAAGAGAAAATCTTACATTCAGTAGGGAAGTCTTAGATTCAGTAGGAAGTCAGTTGACAGGACCAAGAACTCAGGTCCCTCCCTCCCGGGCTCTTGGAGCCCTTCATCATGTTTTCTATGTTCTGCCCACTTCCATCCCCTAGTGGGACATTAACTCAAAAGGAACAAGCAGACATGACTTCCGAACTGCCTTTTCTTTTCTTTCTTCATGTTCCTTCCTTTAGACTGAAATTTTTTAATTTGGGGGGCAGGGTTCTATTTACCACATATTCTGTGATCTATGGTATAAATCTGATTGAGAAAGTTGGGAAGAACTACTATAAATTATAAGGAATTAGGTCGGGTGTGGTGGCGCACGCCTTTAATCCTAGCACTTGGGAAGCAGAGGCAGGCAGATCTCTGTGAGTTCAAGGCCTGCCTGGTCTACAGAGTGAGTTCCAGGACAGCCAGAGCTACAGGGAGACCCTGCCTCAAAAAGACAAAAAAAANTAAAAAAATAAAATAAAGAAATAAATAAATATAAAATATATCCATTCTTGTTAACATGTCAATAAGGGTCTATATTTTTTTTTTTTTTTTTTTTTTGAGACGGGTCTCCCTATAGCCCACTGGCCTGGAACTCACTTTGTAGAGCAGGCTGGCCTTGACTCACAGAGATCCATCTGCCTCTGCCTCCTGAGTGCTAGGATTAAGGCATGAGCCACCATGCCCCACTTAAAGATGGTTTTTTTTTTTTTTTTTTGGTCTTTTCGTGACAGGGTCTCCCTGTAGCCCCAGCTATCCTGGAACTCCTCAAAGATGGTTCTTAGCCCACATGTTGGTGCTGGGAATTGAATCCTGGTCCCTCTGCAAGAACAATCCATGCTCTTAACCACTGACCATCTCTCCAGCCCTAAGCCATATCTCTTACAGACAGTGTCTCTACTGGGATCCTCTCTAAGTCACCTTAGGTTGAAAGAAGTTCCATACCAATTTTTTGTGTAAACCTCCATTCTTAAATCTATAAAAGTGTTTCTTTTTAAATATAATATTTTATTATTGGAATTTGATCATATGTCCCCCATGTTCCTCCCCTTAACTTCTTCCAGATCCACTCTGTGGCTTCCCACCCTCTCCCAACCTTGTGTTCGCTCTCTGTCTCTCGTCTCTCTCTCTTTCTCTCTCTCTCTCATTTCTACTGTTATTATATATCTACATTTATACTTGTGCATGGGGCCACCCCCTGGAGCATGGTGTTTCTACCAGGACCACTCTCTTAAGACTAACTCTTCCTCCTCCAAAAGCTATCAACTCTCTGTAGCTCCTCAGCCTGGAGTTGGGGCTCATGAACCACTTCCCAGTCCATATGAGAATGCACAGCTGCTGAGAGTTTATGAGTTTCACAGTCCTGTTACTATTTCACTCCAGTTCTTCCAGATCTCTGGCTCTTACAATTTTTACAACAGCATACCGTACACCACTGATCAAGGAGGCTTCTTTTTGCAACAGATGGAGGCTACTGCAGAGTCCCACACTGGTCAGATACAAAGAAATATATGTCCTAAGAGTGCCCCGTCCTGGGTGACACATCTACAGTGAACCTCTATACCAAGGCTCATGGAACATAGCAGAACAAGGGATAGGGAGAAAAATAACCATCCTTGAACCCTCACACCAGTGAGCTTCCTTATATAACAGAGTATGGTGAACACTTAAAGGCCACAACTGGCCAGGTTTTAAAGTAAGAGACTTCAGAGTGTGTATTTCTAGATAGGACTCCTATGTTAAACCTCTCCCACCCACAGCTCGGGGACATTGTGGAAGAGAGGGTAGAAAGATTCTAAGGGCCAGAGGTGGTTCATGAACATGGGGAGCTAAGGCTTTCAGGTCCCTGGAAGCTTGCATATGTGACCTTGAGGCATGTGATGCCCACTGGTAGTTGATATGTGACCTTGAGGCAGTTGATGACCACTGGTAGCTTGCATATGTGACCTTGAGGCAGTGATGACCACTGGAAGCTTGCATAGGTAACCTTGAGGCAGTGATGACCACTGAAGCTTGCATATGTGACCTTGAGGCAGTGATGACCACTGGAGCTTGCATATGTGACCTTGAGGCAGTGATGCCCACTAGAGCTTGCATATGTGACCTTGAGGCAGTGTTGCCCACTAGAGCTTCATATGTGACCTTGAGGCAGTGATGACCACTGGAAGCTTGCATATGTGACCTTGAGGCAGTGATGACCACTGGAAGCTTGTATAGTGACCTTGAGGCAGTGATGACCACTGGAAGCTTGCATATGTGACCTTGATGGCAATGGTGGCCTTGATCACAGGACCATGCCAACTCAAACTAAACAAGGGTCCAGAGGGCCCTAGACAAGAAATAGTGGATACTGATTGCTACTGGGTGAAGGGAATATGTCTTACTTCCGATCTCTATCTAGGTGGGCTGACTAGACCCCGTGGATGAATTTGTACTGAGAATAACTGGGTACAAATGGTGAACTGAATAGGGACTTAGCATATGGCAGAATCATTGAGGTCTGGTAGGGGGGTGTTGAAGGGGTATAGATGGGGGAGGGGTCCTAAATTGATTAGAACTGTTCTATGAATTACAAAAAGCTCAATAAAAAAATTAAAAATACCCTGGGCATGGGACACATGCCTTTAATCCCAGCAATTTGGAGGCAGAGCAGGTGGATCTCTATGAGTTCTAGAGGCACCCTGGTATATAGTGAGTCTATGTGGTCTAGGCCACTGGGGCTACAGGGTTGTCTCAAAAAAATAGATAAAAATAAAAAAATATAAAAAATAATTAGGCCAGTGCTACAACTTGCTCAAAAAGAAAAAAAAAAAAATAGATCAATATAAAAATAAACAAAAAAAAAATAATAGGGATTTGGGTAATGATTTAGTTGCCAAAGTGCTTACCTTGGAAGCATGAGGACCCAAAACCGGGTATAGTTGGAACATGTTTTTAATCCCAGGTTTGAGGAGATAGACAGGAGGATCCGGCTAACCATGATGACATGCTCCAGGCCAATAAAATGTTCTATATCAAAAGAGGTAGCTAGCATTCTAAGGATGAAACACAAGGGTGTCCTCCAGCCTCCACATGACATATTACACACATATGTAAACATACATACACATACACATACAAATGTGCATAAAAATAAAATGTAGGGCTGGAAGAGATGGCCTAGTGGTTAAGAGCACTGATTGCTCTGCAGAGGACCCGGGTTCGATCCCCAGCACCCACATGGTGGTGAGAACCGCTGTAACTCCAGTTCCAGGGGAATCCGACACCCTCTTCTGACCTCCGTGGCATTGCACAACATGGTGCAACACCTACATGCTGACAGTACATTCAAAAAACAATAAAAAAATAATTAAATTTAAAAAAAAATAAAAGAAAAAAATAAAATGTAAATGGTCCATACATGAGATATGGCCAAAGGAATATTTTAAATATTATTAGGAAAAGACTTTGAAAATTTGGCCTGAATGAAATGATAGAATCTGGGATTTGCTTGGAAGTAACTCTGGAGAGAAGAGAAGGAAGGGGACGGCACCCCAGACAATTTTGACTGGGGCAAGGCGATTCTCTAAGCGAGTGTTGAGTGCTGAGGAAATAATAGATCAGTTGCTGAAGTGCTTGTGGAAGTGTGAAGGCTGATTTTGATCTGCTGAACCCATGTCAAAGGCCAGGCATGGTGATGTGCACTTGGAAGCTCAGTGCTGGGCAGATGGAGACAGATAACCTGGGGTTTGCTACCAGTAAGCCTAGCCTACTTGTTGAGCTCTAGGCCACTGTGAAATACTGTCTCCCCCCCTCCCCCAAAAGGTCCAGGACTTGAGACTTGAGGAGGGTTACCTGAGGTGGCCTCCATCACATGTGCACTTGTGCTTGCACCTAAAATGTTGGTCATTGTTGAAAATGAGCGATGTGAACACAGTTACTGTACCAGTGACTCAGCTTTTTATGCACACTTGAATTCTGCTGCAGGAGACAAGGCAGACACCCCAAGTCAGGTTTTATTTTTGAAATAATAAGCCTAGGGTGTTGTTCTAGTTCACTTTTCCATTGCTGTGACAAAACACTATGACCACTACCAACTTGGGGAGGAAAGGGTTTATTCAGCTTACATCTCCCAGGTCATAGTTCATCATGCAGGGAGCCCAAGGTAGGAAGTCAGGCAGGAACCTGGAAGTAAGAGCTGAAGAATGGGCCATGGAGGAATGCTTCTTATTAGCTTGCTCCCGGCCCATGCCAGCACCTGCTTCTTATACTGTACATAACAACTCCCAGGGGTGGCACCACCCATCGTGGGCTGGGCCCTCCCATATGCTCAACAGTCAAGACAATATCCACAGATGTGGCCACAGGCCAGTCCAATGGAGCCAATTCCCCAATGAGGCTCCCTCCCCAGGTGTTGTCAGTGACACTAAAACTCTCCAGCACAGGTGTTTCTCAATTCCTATATAATAATAATATAATATATATATATATATATATATATAATATATTATTTTTTTTTTTTTTTTTTTTTTTTTTTTTGTATTATTATAAGGAATTGAAAAACACCTGTGCTGGAGAGTTTTAGTGTCAACTTGACACACCTGGGTCGAGGGAGCCTCAGTTGGGGAATTGGCTCCATTGGACTGGCCTGTGGCCACATCTGTGGAATATTGTCTTGACTGTTGAGCAATGTGGGAGGCCCAGCCCACGATGGGTGGTGCCACCCCTGGGCTGTTGTTATGTACAGTATAAGAAAGCAGGCTGGGCATGGGCTCGGAGAGCAAGCTAATAAGAAGCATTCCTCCATGGCCCATTCTTCAGCTTCTACTTCCAGGTTCCTGCCCTGACTTCCTACCTTGGGCTCCCTGCATGATGAACTATGACCTGGGAGATGTAAGCTGAATAAACCCTTTCCTCCCCAAGTTGGTAGTGGTCATAGTGTTTTGTCACAGCAATGGAAAAGTGAACTAGAACAACACCCTAGGCTTATTATTTCAAAAATAAAACCTGACTTGGGGTGTCTGCCTTGTCTCCTGCAGCAGAATTCAAGTGTGCATAAAAAGCTGAGTCACTGGTACAGTAACTGTGTTCACATCGCTCATTTTCAACAATGACCAACATTTTGGGTGCAAACACAAGTGCACATGTGATGGAGGCCACCTCAGGTAACCCTCCTCAAGTCTCAAGTCCTGGACCTTTTGGGGGAGGGGGGGAGACAGTATTTCACAGTGGCCTAGAGCTCACCAAGTAGGCTAGGCTTACTGGTAGCAAACCCCAGGTTATCTGTCTCCATCTGCCCAGCACTGAGCTTCCAAGTGCACATCACCATGCCTGGCCTTTGACATGGGTTCAGCAGATCAAAATCAGCCTTCACACTTCCACAAGCACTTCAGCAACTGATCTATTATTTCCTCAGCACTCAACACTCGCTTAGAGAATCGCCTTGCCCCAGTCAAAATTGTCTGGGGTGCCGTCCCCTTCCTTCTCTTCTCTCCAGAGTTACTTCCAAGCAAATCCCAGATTCTATCATTTCATTCAGGCCAAATTTTCAAAGTCTTTTCCTAATAATATTTAAAATATTCCTTTGGCCATATCTCATGTATGGACCATTTACATTTTATTTTTTTTCTTTTATTTTTTTTTAAATTTAATTTATTTTTGTATGTGTTTTGAATGTACTGTCAGCATGTAGGTTTGTGCACCCCTGTTGTGCAATGCCACGGAGGTCAGAAGAGGGTGTCGGATTCCCCTGGAACTGGAGTTACAGACGGTTCTCAGCCACCATGTGGGTGCTGGGGATCGAACCCGGGTCCTCTGCAAGAGCAATCAGTGCTCTTAACCACTAGGCCATCTCTCCAGCCCTACATTTTATTTTTATGCACATGTATGTATGTGTATGTGTATGTATGTGGTACATATGTGTGAATATGTACATGTGGAGGCTGGAGGACACCCTTGTGTTTCATCCTTAGAATGCTAGCTACCTCTTTTGATATAGAACATTTTATTGGCCTGGAGCATGTCATCATGGTTAGCCAGGATCCTCCTGTCTATCTCCTCAAACCTGGGATTAAAAACATGTCCAACTATACCCGGTTTTGGGTCCTCATGCTTCCAAGGTAAGCACTTTGGCAACTAAATCATTACCCAAATCCCTATTATTTTTTTTTTGTTTATTTTTATTTGTATCTATTTTTTTTTTCTTTTTGAGACAGTCCTGTAGCCCCAGCTGGCCCTATTATTTTTTTATATTTTTTTATTTTTATCTATTTTTTTTGAGACAACCCTGTAGCCCCAGCTGGCCTAGAACTCACTATATAGACCAGGGTGCCCTAGAACTCATAGAGATCCACCTGCCTCTGCCTCCAAATTGCTGGGATTAAAGGCATGTGTCACCATGCCCAGGGTATTTTTAATTTTTTTATTGAGCTTTTGTAATTCCATAGAACAGTTCTTAATCAAGTTTAGACCCCCTCCCCCATCTATACCCCTTCAACCACCCCCCTACCAGACCTCATGTATTCTGCCATATATGCTAAGTCCTATTCAGTCAACCATTTGTACCCAGTTATTCTTCAGTACAAATTCATCCACTGGAGTCTAGTCAGCCCACCTAGATAGAGATCGGAAGTAAGACATATTCTCCTTCACCCAGTAGCAATCAGTATCCACTATTTCTTAGTCTAGGGCCCTCTGGACCCTTGTTTAGTTGAGTTGGCATGGGTCCTGTGATCAAGGCCACCATTGCCACAAGGTCACATATGCAAGCTTCCAGTGGTCATCACTGCCTCAAGGTCACATATACAAGCTTCCAGTGGTCATCACTGCCTCAAGGTCACATATGCAAGCTTCCAGTGGTCATCACTGCCTCAAGGTCACATATGCAAGCTTCCAGTGGTCATCACTGCCTCAAGGTCACATATGCAAGCTTCCAGTGGTCATCACTGCCTCAAGGTCACATATGCAAGCTACCAGTGGACATCACTGCCTCAAGGTCACATATGCAAGCTTCCAGGGACCTGAAAGCCTTAGCTCCCCCATGTTCATGAACCACCTCTGGCCCTTAGAATCTTTCTACCCTCTCTTCCACAATGGTCCCCGAGCTGTGGGTGGGTAAGTTTCAACATAGGAGTCCTATCTAGAAATACACACTCTGAAGTCTCTTACTTTAAAACCTGGCCAATTGTGGCCTTTAGTGTTCACCATACTCTGTTATATAAGGAAGCTTCACTGGTGAGGGTTCAAGGATGTGTTATTTTTCTCCCTATCCCTTGTTCTGCTATGTTCCATGAGCCTTAGGTATAGAGGTTCAACTGTAGATGTGTCACCCAGGACTGGGCAACTCTTAGACATATATTCTTTGTATCTGACCAGTTGTGGGACTCTGCAGTAGCCTCCATCTGTTGCAAAAAGAAGCCTCCTTGATCAGTGGTGTACGGTATGCTTGTCTGTAAAAAATTGTAAGAGCCAGAGATCTGGAAGAACTGGAGTGAAATAGTAACAGGACTGTGAAACTCATAAACTCTCAGCAGCTGTGCATTCTCATATGGACTGGGAAGTGGTTCATGAGCCCCAACTCCAGGCTGAGGAGCTACAGAGAGTTGATAGCTTTTGGAGGAGGAAGAGTTAGTCTTAAGAGAGTGGTCCTGGTAGAAACACCATGCTCCAGGGGGTGGCCCCATGCACAAGTATAAATGTAGATATATAATAACAGTAGAAATGAGAGAGAGAGAGAAAGAGAGAGAGACAGAGAGACAGAGAGAGAACACAAAGTTGGGAGAGGGTGGGAAGCCACAGAGTGGATCTGGAAGAAGTTAAGGGGAGGAACATGGGGGACATATGATCAAATTCTCAAATAATAAAATATTATATTTAAAAAGAAACACTTTTAATATAGATTTAAGAATGGAGGTTTACACAAAAAATTGGTATGGAACTTCTTTCAACCTAAGGTGACTTAGAGAGGATCCCAGTAGAGACACTGTCTGTAAGAAAGTATATGGCTTAGGGGCTGGAGAGATGGCTCAGTGGTTAAGAGCATGGATTGTTCTTGCAGAGGACCAGGATTCAATTCCCAGCACCAACATGGTGGCTAAGAACCATCTTTGAGTGAGTTCCAGGATAGCTGGGGCTACAGGGAGACCCTGTCTCGAAAAGACCAAAAAAAAAAAAAAAACATCTAAAANAAATAAATATCTGGTTTTAATAAATAATGGAATATCCTGTGTTTTGTTATGTCTGCATAAGCAGACTGAGACAATTGTATGCTACGTCATCATAAAGAAGTCTCATATCCAGTCAACTGGTATATTAAACCAAATTTTAGCCAGTTGGCCATGAAGACAACTGCCCCAAATATATTACAGCAAGGATCAAATAAAAACACAATGACTACTTAAAAATGAACAAGTGTTGGGGGGCTGAGAGAGTGGCCTAGCGATTGAGAGCGCCAACCGCTCTTGCAGAGGACCCGGGTTCGATCCCAGCCCCACATGACGGCTGAGAACCGTCTGAGACTCCAATTCCAGGAGAACTCCAGTTCCAGGGGAATCCGAGACCCTCTTCTGACCTCCGCGGCATTGCACGACACGGGTGCACAGACCTGCATGCAGACAGTACATTCATACACATACAGAAATAAATAAAATTAAAAAAAAAAAAAAAAAAAAAAAAAAGAACAAGTGTGGCCTGGAGAGGTGACTCAGTTAAGAGTACTGACTGCCCTTGTAGAGGACCCCAGTTCAATTCCTAGCACCCACATAGTGGCTAACAGCTATCCAATTCTAACTCCAGTTCCTATCTAGACCCTCTTCTGAACCTCCATGGCCATTGCACGACACGGAAGCACTTACATTCATGTAGGCAATACACTCATGAAATAGAAATAATAAAATATAATAGTAACTAAATGTGCAATCTTTACTGAAAAGCCCCTGCTCACTCCAGGGTATAAATACTGTCTTTTTCTTTTTTCTTTTTTCTCTCTCTCCCTAATGCCCATTTTTTTCTTTTTTGGTGTTTTTGAGACGTGGTCCCCTGTGCCTAGCTGGCCTGGAACTGGCCTGTAGACCAGGCTGGGCCTTGAACTCACACAGAGCTCTCTGCCTGCTCTGCCTCCCGAGTGAGTGCGGGATTAAAGCGTGCACACCACCACCAACCGCTTAAAGACCTTTCTAGAGCCCACCATGTGGTACTGGAATCCAACTGGGTCCTCTGCCAAGACAGTCGGCACTCTTAACCACTGAGCCCTTCTCCAGCCCCAATGCCCATTCTTTTTTTTTTTTTTTTTAAGCAAACATTGATCGCCCAAGTTAAATTTTATTAAATTAATCCATTCTTTAGCTGGGCGTTGGTGGCGCATGTTGTTTATTATTTATTTATTTATTTATTTTATTTTGTTTGTTTTTTTTTTTTTTGAGCCATGAGTCTCAAAGGCCAGTTGTAGTTACACATACCTATAGGCAGGAATCAAGGTGTAAATTTCATTAAATTTTCCAAGCCTTTTTGGGTGACTGTGTGTTTTAATTGGGAAGCAACTATTTTTAAGTTAAATTATCCTACAGGTAAAAGAGAAGTGTTACAAGTGATACTGTATAACACAAAAATTATAGAGAACATTTGTATATGTTATTCCCAAAGTTATTGTTATATAAATTTTAAGTAAAATACCATGTAATTTCTAATTAAATATACTTTAATAGAATATAGGCCTGTGTCCCTCTCCCACCCTCCACCCCTCCCGGTTCATTCACCATTTCAGTCAGTTTTCTGATGCAGTCTTTCTGTTGTTGTTCTTTTAATAATATACATCCCTCTCCACAAGAATATTTAAAACTGGGTTATTGATGCTAGCATCCACAGATGAGGGATACCATTCATCGTTTGCTTTTCTGGACTGTGTGGCATGTTTTAATCCTAGCACTGGGAGGCAGAGGCACGGCGGGATCTTTGTGCGTTCAAGGCCAGCTGGGTTACAGAGTGAGTTCCAGGACAGCTGGGGCTACAGAGAGACCCTGTCTCAAAAAAAAAAGAAAACTAAAAATAAACTAAAAAAATAAATAAAAAAATAAATAAAATATATATCCATTCTTGTTAACATGTCAATAAGTGTTATACTTTTTTTTTTTTTTTTTTTTTTGAGACAGGGTCTCCCCTATAGCCCCAGCTGGCCTGGAACTCAATTGTAGAGCAGGATGGCCTTGACTCACAGAGATCCATCTGCCTCTGCCTCCTGAGTGCTAGGAATTAAGGCATGAGCCACCATAGCCCCACTTACAGATGGTGCACCCGTGTCGTGCAATGCCGCGGAGGTCAGAAGAGGGTCTCGGATTCCCCTGGAACTGGAGTTCTCCTGGAATTGGAGTCTCAGACGGTTCTCAGCCGTCATGTGGGTGCTGGGGATCGAACCCGGGTCCTCTGCAAGAGCGGTTGGCGCTCTCAATCGCTAGGCCATCTCTCCAGCCCCCCACACTTGTTCATTTTTAAGTAGTCATTGTGTTTTTATTTGATCCTTGCTGTAATATATTTGGGGCAGTTGTCTTCATGGCCAACTGGCTAAAATTTGGTTTAATATACCAGTTGACTGGATATGAGACTTCTTTATGATGACGTAGCATACAATTGTCTCAGTCTGCTTATGCAGACATAACAAAACACAGGATATTCCATTATTTATTAAAACCAGATATTTATTTTGTACAGTTCTGGGGGCAAAGAAATCCAAGATCAAGGCACTGCCAGATTTTTTTGTCTGGTGAGAGTTAGGTCTCAGCTTCCAAGATAGCACCTTGAATGGAAGGACAAGCATTATATCCTGACTAGCAGGATGAGACAGAGGGGAAAGGGGTTATTAGTCCCTTCAAGCCCTCTTTGAAGGCACTTAACCTAGGAGGGCAGAACATGATTTGCAAGGAATTCAGTTTATAAAAGCCCTGCAGATATTTGAAAAGTGAACTCTCTGTAATTCTGCCTTATTTATTAATTATAGCTCTTATTTTATTCATTAGATCTCTTTGGTCTTCACTTTTGAATTTACTCTGGAAAACTGAATTGTGTTAAAATCTCCTACCAATTGTCTTAGTCCATTTATCTTTATATTTCTACTGTCTCTGTTATTTTTTTTTTTCTTCCTATTCTATGTTGAATTGTGTTTTTGCCAAATTCAAGTCCTAAATCCCTAGGACTTGAATTTTAAACTTCGGAATGTTACTAGATTTGGAAATGAGGTCTTACAGAGGTCCGCAAGTTAAAAAGAGGTCATCGGTGTGGCCCCTGATAGGATGGACTGGTGTACTTACCAAGAGGGAGACTCCTGGAACAGATTCCCATTGCCTCCCCGCCCCTTCCACCCTCACCTTTCAACCCTCCTAGTCTTCAGAGGCACCAGCTCTGTCGAAAGCTTGGTGATACTTTGTCAGGGCAGCTCCAGTGAATAGGCCTGCTGTGCTACTCTGCAGGGGTTGTATTTTGATCATCTATTTTGACTATCCATTGATGAAACTATCCCTCCCCCATCTTTAAAATCGCCTTTAACTATGGCATTGCACCCCTGCTTGCTTTCACATTCGATTGGCAATCCTTCGTCCAGTCTCCCCCCCCCACCCTTTTTTTTTTTTTTTTTTTTTTGTCTTTTTGAGACAGGGTCTCCCTGTAGCCCCAGCTGTCCTGGAACTCTCTATGTAGACCAGCCTGGCCTTGAACTCACAGAGATCCGGCTGCCTCTGCCTCCCAAGTACTGGGATTAAAGGCGTGTGCCACCATACCTGGATTGTCCAGTAATTAAGGTCACTGTGTTGGTTAGTTTTTGTCAGCTTGATGCAAACTAGAGTCATCTGGGGAAAGGGGCCCTCAACTGAGGAATTTCCTCCATCAGATTGGCCTTCGGTCACGTCCCTGGGGCTTGTCTTGATTGCTAGGTGATGCAGGGGGCCTCAGCCTATTTTGGGAAGTGTCATGGCTGAGCTGGTGGGCCTGGGCTGTATAAGAAAGGTAGCTGGAAAAAAAAAAAAGGGAAAAGTAGCTGAGCAAGCCAGGGGAAGCAAGCTGGTAAGCAGTGGTCCTCCACAGTTTCTGCTTCAGCTCCTGCCTCCAGGCTCCAGCCCTGCCTTCCCTCAACCATGGACAGTGCCTAGGAAATGGAAGGTGAAGCATACCCTTTCCTCCCCAAGCTGCTTTGTGGTCACGGTGTTTATAAAGCAATAGAGAAGCAAACTAGAACAGTCACCTCCTGTGCTCTAAGGGCAGGCATTGACAGTGAACAGTGTCAGCACAGTGATCATGGGCTCCGTGAGCTCTGGAGTAAGGATGGGTGACTGCCACAGATTCTACAAAGCCTTAGCAAATCACAGCTATCATTTTGTGCCTGTTTTCCCCTTCAGCAGGAGATTGTAATGCTCGAACGAGATTGTGACCTTGTTCTATATCTTGACACAAACTACTGGAGACCTTGAGTCAGAGTCACCCAGTTGTACCTCTCCCACATATATGAATGCTTATTGTTTTAAACTATTAAACTTTAGTATGGTTTGTTACACCACAATTGGTAACTAATATAGGAACTCCGGAAATTGAATAGCTCATCAGAATTGTCCTGAACTGAGGTAAAGATGAGTGGTTTTCATATCCTAAGTCAATTAGTCATCAGACATAGGTTACCCTTGAAAAGGAAGCTTGAACTTGGGGAAGATAAGTCCATTTAAAGGTAACTTTTGAAGAGTGACTCTGGTGAGAGCTGTTGAGACTCACATTACTAACAGCTCAGGAAACCTGTCCTTCAGTCCTTAAGGAGAGATCTGGGCAGAGCACCATTAAACATGTTCACTGGGACTGTTCCTGAGGTCTCAGAACTGTCAGCAGGCT
This sequence comes from Rhizomys pruinosus, assembly GCA_009823505.1. Classification (NCBI taxonomy): domain Eukaryota; kingdom Metazoa; phylum Chordata; class Mammalia; order Rodentia; family Spalacidae; genus Rhizomys; species Rhizomys pruinosus. The sequence goes on from VZQC01012821.1 coordinate 782,520, forward strand.
AATGGTTGAACGATATTGTGATAGTTAATACTGTCAACTTGACAGGATCTAGAAACACCTTGGAGATGATAAATCTCTGGGTAGGTCTGTAAGGAATTTTCTAGAATGTGCTAACTGAGGTGGGCAGGCATACTCTAAATGTGGATGGCACTGTTTTATGGGTTGGGGTCCTGGGCTGCAGACAAAAGGAGAAAGCTAGCTAAACACTAACATTCATTACCTGCTTCCTGACTGCAGACATGATGTGACCAGGCCCCATAACTTCCCCACTGTGATGGACGAGACCTCAACTGTGAGCCAAAGCAAACACTTCCTTCCTTCTGGAAGTTGCCACTTGTCATACATTTTGTCGCAACAGCAAGAAAAGAAACTAATACGTTAGGTTCATTTTGGGGAGACTTGATGTAGAGAGGAGAAAATGTCAGAACTCTGATGAAAAGGTTGGTTTTATTTTAGCCGTGGCGGCTGGCCTGCCTGTGTTGGGATTAGGATGGCCAGCATTAGAATGTCCCCCAAATGAGTTTTATACCGAGGCACACAAGGAAGTGAGTTTACAAGGAAGTGGGGGTAAGAAGATGGGGGAATGGGCGTAGGTGGGTCCTCGGCTGGTATCAGTAGAAGGAAACTGGGACCTGCGACTGGTATCAGTAGGAGCATCCCGAGTGAGATTGAGGCCTGGTCTCTGGTGAGGTATGATTGTAGGATATTGCAGCAACTTTTCTCGGATCATATGAGGACAGTCCAGGGTAATTATTTCTCAGGACTCCTGCCTCAGTTGGCTTTCTGAAATCCCTGACTTAGGTGGGTTACAACCTTACAATACACCTAGATGCGTAGTATCCCTATCATTCAATGAATGATGCCTACAATTGGGGCTGTTTCTCTAACAGTTAATCAAAAGCTGGGGATTGAGTTCTGCTTCCCTTAAATACTTCCTGAACCCTCTCTTTGCTCAGTCTTACAGGGCAGTAGAGGAAGGAACTCCTTTTAGAGTTCCGGGACCTTGTGGGTCAGTATGGGAGGATAATCTTTCCTAGGTGTCAGTGGTGTCCCCCTTGTTATGCATTAGAAACAAGCACACTGAAACTGCAAAATTTTGAGGAAGGTTTAGTACTGTCAACCAGATTGCCATTTTTAGTATAGAGGCAGCAATGTGACCTTGGGGTTTGTATATACAGTCGCTTTTACAAGGGTGATGTTTAAGCAGTCTTAGACAAGCATTCTACAGAGCATAAGTGTTTAATAACATATTAAGCATTTTACAAAGAGCAGATGTATGTAGTTGGCTAGCTAATGTCATCACACATCAAGACTTCCAGCATTCCTGGATTCTCCAGCCTGGTATCCTCCTAGGAGTTCCCCAAACCAGCCAGGTGTGGTGGTCCACACCTTTAATCCTGGCACGCCTTCAATACCAGGATGGTAGAGATTCATGTCAAGGTCAGAGACAAAATGAATTTCTGAACAAAATGAAGAAACACAATGGATTTTATCTGGTCACCTATGGTCTGGCCCCCCTCCCCGGATGCAGGAGCGGCCGATATCCTCTTTGTTGCTTGCAAATCTGTCTCATCAGCATTTTGGCTTATTATGTTTCAAGATAAAAAAGAGGAATGGCAGTGTACAGTGGTCATGAACCTGCCTCTTGTAAGACAAGAATATGTATTTTTTTATATAAATTATTTCAGTTTGTGGGGGAGTAACAGGGGGACACGTGCCACAGTGCACACGTAGAGGTTAGGTGACAACTCGTGAGGGCTGGTTTTTTCATCAGGCGGATCCCAGGGATCAAACTTAGGTGTTTAGGTATTGCAGCAAGTGCCTTTATCTGCTGCACCATCTCTGGTTCAAAGATTCTCTCTAGGTTCAGGGGAACCCAGTGGAAGATAGATGGTTTTAAACTGTTGTGCTGGATCCTCATTCTACTGGGTGTACTGGTGGCACTAGGATGATAGAAAGGACCAAGGTGGAGCTAGATCTCCCCTGGAATTGTCTGGAGAGGAGAAAGCCCCACCAGGTTTTCCAATCTGTGATTCACGAAAGGGATTTCTGCCATGGGCCAGTTAAGCAAGGCTGAACTATGAAGACTCCAGCTAAGGTCTGTTCAGATGCTTGACTCATTTCTTCTCTTTCTGGTCTTTAACAGAAGACAGAACCACAAGACACACCTTATTAACCTGACAAGCCATAAGATGGACACTGATGTAGTCTGATATATTTTAAAATTTATTTTTAAAAACTTTTGTTTACACCGGGCATGGTGGTGCACACCTTTAATCCTAGTGCTTGGGAGGCGGGCATGGTGGTGCACACCTTTAATCCTAGCGCTTGGGAGGCAGAGGCAGGTGGATCTTTGTGAGTTCAAGGCCAGCCTGGTCTACAGAGAGTTCCAGGACAGCTGGAGCTACAGGGAGACCCTGTCTCGAAAAGACCAAAAAAAAAAAAAAAAGTTTTGTTTACTTATTTCTTGAGACAGGGTCTCCCCTATATCTCTAACTGGCCTGGAACTCACTACGTAGTCCAAGATGGCCTCAATCTCACAGAGATCCACCTGCCTCTGTCTCTTTGGTGCTGAGATTAAAGACCAGCTCCACCTCACCCAGCTAGTCTGATACTCAGTCATTGAAACTGACCAAAAGTTATCACCTAAAGTGAGATTAAGGACTGGAAAAAAAGACTATTAACAGCACTGACAGGGCTGGAGAGAGAGTTCAGCAGTTAAGAGCACTGGCTGCTCTTGCAGATGACCTGGGTTAGAATTCTAATACCTACACGGCAATTAACAACCCTCTGTAACTCCAGTTCCTGGGGATCCAACGCCCTCTTCTGACATCCTTGGGCATTGCATGACACAGGTGCACTTACATACATTCAGGCAGTACACTCATACACACAAAACTTAAAAAAAAATTTTTTTTAAGTGCAGTGACTGGGAAAGTAAAGAGCAGTTTTTTGTTTGGAAGCCATTGATTTGCCCGGGAGGACTGAAGACATTGCACTGACTCCTGGAAGGCTGCTCTGGACCAGCCTTCCATAAAGATATGTGCAGCTTTCCAAGAAGAGAGCCCTGGAGGAACAAATGAGACTAGAGCCCGTTTGCTGGAACCAGCAAGCCTGCATTAACTCTCATCGCCCTCCCCCGGCTCCTCCCCCCAGCAGAAAATGATGGGTGAGTCTAGTAGATCTGCACAGACTACACTGTGATTATAAAATCCCAAATAAGTAAGTCGTTTCAAAATTGCTAGGAAAATCTTCACGAGACAGGAAAAGCCCCGGGCATGGACACAGGGGCTGAAGACTGACCTGGAAACATCTCTTAACCTTCAACTGCAACCAAATATAGCCATAGAGCATCACTGTCGGCCCGTGAAACATCTTCCGACAAGCGAGACATTCCTGATACTAATTATGAGACCATTTTGCAGAAAATGTAATGCTATCTTAAGAGGAGTGTACTCAAGAAAATCAGACCGAGGAATTTAAAAATCAACTCTTCACATCATTTTACATAACAAAATGAGACGTGACCTTCTGTACACTGTAAGTCTTGTTTAAAAACTTACTATTTCCATGAATAGAATGCTGTCTAACTCAACTGGTGGAAGAGGAATTGCCCCACCTCCCTCCCCTCCACCCCCCTCCCCCCCATTCCCCTCCCCCGCCACCCCCCTCCCCGTCCCTAGTGTGGACTTCTGTCAGTTCCAGCCTAAACCCTATATTTCCATTCCGCCTCCTCCTCGGAGGTGCCTCACTGAATATTCAGCAACCGCTTCCAGGACACGCGCCTAGGGAATATCCACAAGCCCTCGCGGCAGCAGAGCCTGGCAAACGGGTGATAGCTAGGAGCCAGGTCACTCCGCACTCGCTTCAGGGGACGTTGGCGGGCGTGTTGGGGGCGTGGCTAGCGGCCCTCCACCAATCAGGGCCCGACAGGAGGCACCGGCCACACCCTGCGAGCAGCCTCAGGCTGGGAGGACACTGGACGCCAGCTCCTCAAAAGACCAGGAAAGCAAGGCACCACCAAGAGGAAGGGAGGAAGCGATGGGGGCAGGGAGAGCATCCTGCTATCACTTCCGGAAGCTCATCTCCATAGCGTAGCCACTCTACCCTGCAGAATGACAAGATGACAGCCTTCCAGACTGGAATGCCCTAGAGGGCGGCTCGCCCCGCCCCCACCGCAGGGCACACAGGGAGATCCTCTAGTCCCTTACTGCCTAGGATAGACATCTTGGCCACACCCCTCCCACCTGCCCGTGCTAAGTCCCGCCCCCGCACCGGAAGGAGGAAGGCGTGGGGCGCTGGTCACATGACTACACAGGAGGCACAGCTGGAGAGGGGTGGGGCAAGGGGCTGGTGACTCGGGTCACGAGCGGCGGCCGGAAGTAGCTGCCTCTGCGGATAATCCGAAATGGGGACCTCCCTGGACATCAAGATTAAGAGAGCAAATAAGGTTTATCATGCCGGGGTAAGTGGGGTTTTCTGGTGCCGGGGTTTCGGGCTGCGCATGCGAGTTGCAGTGACGCTGGCAGGGCGTCCCCGCCAGTCCTGTTATGAGGGGCTCCTGGTGCATCTGCCGCGTGTGGCCCGGGCCTCAACTCCAGGCTGGACTCCCCCCACCTCAGGCGCAGTTCCCCGACTTTCGGTTGGACACCCCCAGACCCTAGAGGCTGGATTCCCTCCCCACCACAGGCTGGACACCCTCAACCCCAGGCTGGACACCCTCAACCCCAAGCCGGACCCTCCTCCCCGACCCTAGGTTGGAGCTGTGGCCTTAGTGAGGAAGAGCAGGTGTCTAAGGAACAGAAGGGACCGGTCACTTCTTTGCAGAAGTCCTCTCTTCTGGAAAGGAATGACATTACAGTGGAAATCTAAGGACAGTTCATCTATGTGGCTGACAAGTCTGGCGCACAGAATGGTACTTTAATATTTTCTAAATGAGGGTACTGGAAGACTCCCTTGGAATCTGAACCCTTACTCTACAGCAGTTTCACCCTGGAGAATTTTTAAATGGGATCTCCCAGCCGGACATGGTGGTGCACGCCTTTAATCCCAGCACTGGGGAGGCAGAGGCAGGTGGATCTCTTGAGTTCAAGGCCAGCGTGCTCTACATAGTAAGCTCCAAGTCAGCTGAGACTAAGGGGAGACCCTGTCGCAAAAAGACCAAAAAATTTTTTAAATGGGATCTCCGGGGTTCTCCCCCTGCTATGCTAGTGCACAGCCCCTGCTGACGCCACGGCTGGCTCCAGCATACAGTTAAATCAGTGTTTGTTCATACAAATGCAATGTGGTGGTGAAAAGGAAAAATACCAGCCCAACGTCGAGTAGATGCTAAAACTTTCGTGTAAGAGACAATTGGGTAGCTGGAGAGAGCTCAGCAGTTAAGAGCACCGTTTGCTCTTGCAGAGGACCTGGGCATGATGCCCAGCACCCACATGGTGGAGAACCACAGGCTGTAACTCCAGTTCCAGAGCATCTAACGCCCTCTTCCAACCTCCGGGAGCATTGCACAATATGGGTAGTTACATACCTGTAGGCAATATAGTCATACACATAAAATAATGAAATGTTAAAAAAGACAGTTGGGGAAAGCTGGTATTTATAAAGACTCCAATCCCTGCCCCATTGAATTGGGCAAAAAGAAAAGGCTACATTTGTAATGGAGTCCAGTAGTCACATTCAAACTAAAAAAAAAAAAAAAAAATCACAACCACTACTAGTGACCCCGGGTGGCACACTGCAACATGCATGGAGAAAGATGAAATTCACCTGTGTCGAATTACTGCCAGAATGCTTAATGAATTTATGAACAATCTGCCATACTTTAGTTGAGGGATACTGTCAAACAGGTGGCTTGTTTATTACAAATTGTTATTACAAATGTTAGTGTCTTGAAAAAAAAAAAAAGGAGTGGATAGAGGCTGGGGAAGTAGATCACATGCTCAAAGCCCTTTGATCTCCCGCACTGCATAAAGCCAGGCTTCAGCGGTGCATGCCTGTAATCTCAGCTCTCAGGAGTTAGAAGCATGAGGATTAGAACTTCAGAGATCATCCAGGCTATATACTAATTTGCAGGCCAGTCTGGGATAACTGTCTCAAAAAAAGATAACATTTTTTCTAGATGAAAAGATATTTTTCCGGCCAGATGTGGTGGCCCACAACTTTAATCCTAGCACTTGGGAGGCAGAGGCAGGCGGATCTTTGTGAGTTCAAGACCAGCCTGGTCCACAGAGCAAGTTCCAGGACAGCTGGGGCTACAGGGAGACCCTGTCTCAAAAAGACGGAAAAAAAAAAATTTCCATTTTATGTGTATGAGTGTTTTGCCTGCATGTATATAGGTGCACCATAAGTGTGCTATTTCCTCAGTGGCCAGAAGAGGGTGCCAGATCCCCTGGAACTGGAATGGTTGTTAGTCACCATGTGGGTATGGGAACTAAATCCTGGTCTTCTTGCAAGAGCAGACCCCCCCCTTTTTTTTTGAGACAAAGTCTATGTAGCCCTGACTGACCCTGAACACACAGAGTTCTGCCTACCTCTGCATCCCAAGTCTGGGACCACCAGGCCTGGCTGTTTGTTTTCTCTTTTTTATTTTTTATTTTTATTTATTTATTTATTTATTTATTTATTTTTGGTCTTTTCGAGACAGGGTCTCCCTGTAGCCCCAGCTGTCCTGGAACTCGCTCTGTAGACCAGGCTGGCCTTGAACTCACAAAGATCCGCCTGCCTCTGCCTCCCAAGTGCTAGGATTAAAGGCGTGCGCCACCACGCCCGGCTGTTGTTTTCTCTTTTTTAAAGATAGAAAAAGAGAAACTTAGTTTGTAAGCCAGTGGACCTAATCAGCTGACAAAGTCCTCTCCCAGACTGTGTGCTCACAAACTCAGGTGTTCCACTTTGCAATCTGTCCTTCAGGGAGGCTAGAGCCTGCAGCCAGCACTTCGATGTCACAGCTGCCTTCTAAGCTGTGGTTGGCAAGACTGGCTGATTGGTCACTTGATGGGCAGGGCATATTTCCGATATAGTTTGCTCCACAATGGAAGGATGGTCTCTCTTCCACCTTGCACACAGCTGGCTGCAGGTGGGGCTGATGGTAATCTCCATGTTCTCTCTACATTTCAACAGTCTTGATTCACTTGTTAAAGATCTGACTTAAAGGGCTGGAGAGATGGCTCAGTGGTTAAGAGCATTGGCCGCTCTCAGGACCCAGGTTCAGTTCTTAGCACCCACATGGTAGCTAACATGTCTTGAACGTCAGTTTCTGGGGATCCAATGGGGAAAAAAAATCAGATTTTAAAAAAGATTTGACTATCTGCTTTCTCAGAGCACACTGCCTGTAATTCTTGTGGCTTGCTTGAGGTGTTTGCCACCTGCAGTAGCCCGATTTGGTCTTGAGGTCATAAATATCATTCAAGTGGAACACGTTTGTGCTATATGACCACTGGTCCTCACATGAGAGCTCATGCATGTGAAGACCAGAGGTTAGCTATGGATGTCTTTCCTCAGGTGTTGTCCGTATTGATTTTTGAGACAGGGCCTTGCTGCTCTGGAGCTCACCAAACTGGCCAGGTTGGCTAGTAAGCCCTAAGAAACAGCCTCTCCACCTCACCAGCACAGGGATTACAAGCATGCACCACCATGCCTGGGTTTACCTGTGTTCTGGGACTCAGACTTGGGTCCCCAGGCCTACATAGCAAGTATTTTACTGAGTCATCTCCTTGACCCCCACTCTGACTTTTCTAATGAGGCCTAGATAGGTTGAAAGAATCTGGTCACCCACAGAGCCAGGTACTACCTCAGCCAAAATGTGTTTGTCACACTGTTGTGCTGCTCCCTGTGAGGACCATTTTCATGCAATGGGAAGTTTGTAACATGTTATTCATTTCCTCTGAGTGTCCTAAATAACATTGTCATATTTCAGTAAAAGATAAGATGTCTGCTGTGAAAATATGCTGATTCTATTACTGTGGTTTTTCAGTCTTTTGGTTATAGAAATGTTTAAAAATGGTTTTGATTCTGTGGACACCAGAAAATACAAGTTATGCTTGGGCTTAAAATTGATATTTGTGGTCAGGCATGGTTGCACACGCCTTTAGTCTCAGCACTCAGGAGGCAGAGACAGGCAGATCTCTGTGAGTTCAAGGCCAGCCTGGTCTACATAGCAAGTTCCAGGGCAGCTGAGGCTACAGGGAGACCCTGTCTCAAAAAAAAGTTCATTCGGGCTCATGGTTTCAGGGCCTTTCTGTTTCACCCCTTCTGCTGCAGTCACGGCAGAGTGGCTCCCTGTGGCCTGGAGGCTGCCAGCTGAGTTCCTCGCATGGAAAGAGGATGAAAAGGCAGAGAACTGACTGGAATTGGAGACTGGTGCGATTGGTGCCACGTTTAGTCCCAGCTCTCTGGAGACAGTGGCAGGAAGATACTGTGAGATTGAGGCCAGCCTGGTCTACATAGCAAGTTCTAGGCCAGCAGGACCTGCAGGGAGACGTCTCAGAAAAAGGCCCCAAACAAACAAGAAGCAAAGCTTTAGACCAGGCTCTCCCTGGCCGCCATTCACCCTTGGCTTCACTCAGGAGTGGAAGTGAATCAGCACTGGGAGGCAATCTCAAGTCCAGCGAAAGATTTTTATAGTCCACAATCTCAGTCATTTGGCAGAAGCAGCATTTTTTAAATGTGCTTAACCTTGTCCTCCTCAACTATTTCTTCTGTTTTCCTTGGGCTTATTTCAAAGCAAAACAAAAAAACCTCAAAACTTTGTAGGTTGCCTGTTTAGCTTAAAAAGTTTGGTCTCATCAAAAAAAAAACCACAACTGTACTTCTGGGTGTGGTGGCACACGCCTTTAATCCCAGCACTTGGGAGGCAGAGGCAGGCGAATCTTTGTGAGTTCAAGGCTAGCCTGGTCTACAGAGTTCCGGGACAGCTGGGGCTACACGGAGACCCTGTCTCGAAAAGACCCCCCAAAAAAAAAAAAAAGTTTGGCCTCCCTTTAAAATCCATTTTAATTGGAACAATTTTTTTTTAATTAGGCTAGTGATTTACTATAATGCAAACACCACATCACTCACCGAGGTCTTGCTGCAGAGGGTCAGAGAGACAGGAGAAAGATGGGGTGAGTGTGGAAGAAATGGAATCACCCTGCCTAGACTTCTCCAGTGGGCCTTGATGAGACTTTTCGTGACTTTGTAAGCTTGTGCCCAATAAGGCTATGAGAGATCCCAACGTAATGCTCCATGTCAGAGCCCCAAACTGTTCAAGATGTGATTTGTATTTTTTACATTGTACAATTGCATGTCTTCCAACTTCTATTATGATTTTATTTTACATAAGTTACTTAGAAATATGTACTTTAAAAAAAAAGAAATATGTACTTTAGTTTCTGATACAGGAGCAACTCTTTCCCTTATAGGCTTATAATAACTTGTAATTTTAATATTTAAATTTTAGGGAGTTTTGTTTGTTTCTGTTTTGGTGTTTTTTGAGACAAGGTCTCCCTGTAGCCCCAACTAGTTTGCAACTGGTCTGTAGACCAGGCTGGCCTTGAACTTGGATATCCACCTACCTCTGCCTCCCAAGTGCTGGGATTAAAGGCGTGTACCACCATGCCAGGCACTAGGGAGGTTTTTATTAGCAGAATTATAATATGGGGAAAGTGTGGTTTTAGTGGAGTATCACTAAATAGCACCAGAGAGAGACAATGATGTGGCGAGGTTTACAGTAACCCATTCATAGCCAGCATATATTGTATACCCCACTATCACAGCAACATTTTCCTCTGTTGTCAGAAATTATCCAGTTTTTCCCACCCCTTTAATCCCAGCACTTGGGAGGCAGAGACCAGCAAGCCAGCCTGATCTACCTAGGGAGTTCAAAGGCAGGATCTACAGATCCTGTCTCAAGCAAACAAAAATCTTTTTTAAAAAGTGGTTCGATGTGCACATGTGGAGGCCAAAGGACAACTTGTGGATGGTTTCTCTCCTTCCATCTACCCTGTGGGTTCCAGGACTAGAACTCATGGTCCTTAGGCTACTAGCCCCTCTTATTTTTTAGCATTTATATTCCAGTAACTGCTGCCTATAGATGTTCAGAAACTATTAAACAATGATGTGAGTCTTGAAACATTTGAACAAATTTCCCAAGACTAATATATTTTGATATGCATTAATCAGAAAAGGAGAACTATGGTCTTTAGACACATTGTGAACTTGATTAAAATATTCTACGTGTTAGTTTAGCAAGATACTGTGGTAAGGTTGTCCTTACATATCCATAAAGCTAATGTTAAGGCACAAATTACTTGTATTTGTGTTAGGACTCAAATAAATATGGGAATAGAGATTTCTGAATTCCTATATGAATAAGGTTTGCTCTGTAATACAGGAAGAGAAAAATAGTGGAAAATTTCCCAGAGTTTGATTCCCTAAGGTCTTCATTCTAGGACTTGTGTCCTCAACAACCTTGTGGCCAGACTGTCTTCTTCCTAAGAGTCTTAACCACTGATTTGACCTCTAATTCCATATTTCCAGCACACATTTTAAATTTCCAATGGGATCACAAAGTGATGAAATCTTTACAACTATTATGAAGAGTTAACATTGCTCCATTGTTTTTGCTCAAAAAATTCAATGATGGGTCAAAGGCATGGATAAGAGAATATTTGAACTTGCTCCCCTCACCTCAATTTATTTTTCATTCTTTGTTTTGAGACAGGGTCTCCATGTAGCCCCCAGCTGGCTTGGTTTGACAGATACTGGCCTGCCTTTGTTTCCCAAGTACTGGGATTAAAGGTATGTGCCACCATGTCTGGCTTGCTTATTTATTTGTTTACTTATTTATTTATCTTTTTGAGACAGGGTCTTCCTGTAGCTCTAGCTGCCCTGGAACTCACTATGTAGACCAGAATGTCCTTCAACTCACAGAGATCACATGCCTCTGCCTCCCAGGCGCTAGAATTAAAGGCGACGCCCAGCATTGTTTTTAATTTGTTCTTTGAGTCTTATTCAACACCCCCCCCCCATTTCCACTCCTACCTTACTTAATATCCTCTATTACTGGGCTTTGTTTTGTTTTTTATGTTCTGGTTGTTAGCCTTATCCTTTAACGGCCCAGCTATCCCTCCAGCCCTGGTTTTTTTTGTGTGTTTTTTTTATTTTATTTATTTTTGTATGTGTATGAGTGTACTGTCTGCATGTAGGTTTGGGCACCTGTGTTGTGAAATGCCGTGGAGGTCAGAAGAGGGTGTCGGATTCCCCTGGAACTGGAGTTCTCCTGGAATTGGAGTTACAGACGGTTCTCAGCCGCCATGTGGCAATACTCTACAATCCTGGTACCAATTTCTGTTATAGTTTGCTTTCAATTACTGTGACAAAACACTCTGACCAATACCAACTTGGGACAGAAAGGGTTTATTTGGCTCACATCTCCCAGGTCACAGTTCATCACTGAGGGAGCCCAAGATAGGAACTCAGAGTGGGAACCTGGAGGCAGGAGCTGAAGCACAGGCCATGGAGGAACGCTCCTTATTGGCTTGCTCCCCTGGCCCGTGCTCAACCTGCCCGGGGATGGCACCACCCACAGTGGGCTGGGCCCTCCAACATCACTCAACAATTAATAAAATACCCCTCAGACTGGTTACAGGCCAGTCCAATGGAGGCAATTCCCCAATTGAGGCTTCTTCAACCCAGGTGTGTCAAGTTGACATTAAAGTTATCCAGCACACCTGTTAACCAGTTGTGGGTCTCTATTGCAAGAAAAAGCTTCTGTGGTGATAGTTAAGTGATTCACTAATCTTTGTGTATAACAAGTCATTAGTAGCCAGCTTAATACTATGTTCATTTGGCAGAATAATAACAATAGGTTCTCCATTACCACCTGTGCCCTGCCTAGCCACAGGTTCTGGGCCCTGATAATACTACAAGATATGGATTCCATCTTGTGAAGTAGGCCTTAAATCCAATCAGAAGGTGTTTGGTTTCTCACAGTTGTTACTGCAGCTCACAGGTCTCATACCTGGGTAAAATTGATGATTACTCTGTTCTTCTGGTAGCATGCATAGCACCTTCTAGAATTATGAAGGCTTGCCAGTAGAGATGAAGCTTCCAGGTCTGTACCAGCTTGACTTCTCCTTGTTCTACAACTCGTATGTATAGTGTCTTCAGCATTAGAGTCATACTGTCAGGTTCTAGTGGTAACTAAGAGTAATAGCAATAGCAGATGTTTGAGGGTCTATGAACTCCCCACCCCCATCAACTCCAAAAGAGGGAATCCCTTCCTAGCATTGAGCTTTACTTATTTGCTAGCCAGTGGAGTCTGATAGGACCATTGAACCTCCTTTATAGACAAACTCCATTTAAGCTTTTTTATATTCTTTATGTATATAAAGAAATAACTAAGGAACCTTTTGAAAAAGTCATGAAAGCCCACTATAGAAGCTTTTTATATTTTGTGTGCCTGCATGCATGTGCACACGAGAGAGAGAGAGAGAGAGAGAGAGAGAGAGAGAGAGAGAGAGAGAGAGACTGAGACTGAGACTGTTCTCTCCTCCCACCATATTGGTCCCAGGGATTAAACTCAAGTTGTCATGCTTGGTAGCAGGCATCTTTACACACTGAACCATCTCATCTCATCCTCCCTTGATTTTTTGAGACAGGATCTTACTCTGTAACCCAGGCTGGCCTAGAACTCACTCTGTAGATTAGGCTGCCTTGTACTTACAGCATTTGTTTTGTCTTAGCATCCTGAGTGTTGGGATTATAGTTACAAGCCACCATGCCCGGCCTGAATGGATATCCTCTTATTCCCAAATCCAAAACTTGGTATAGCTTTCTGTAGGTCTTAGTTCCCTTCTGTAGATATACAAGGACATCTGTTCAAAGACTTGTGTTTTAAGAATAGAGAGTCTAGAAAGATGACTCAGTGGTTAAGAGCACTGATTGCTCTTACAGAGAACCTTGGTTCTGTTCCCAACACCCACGTGGCAGCTAACAACCATCCATAACTCCAGTTTCAGAGGATCTGATGTCCTCTTCTGGCTTCTGTAGGCATTGCTCAACACAGTTGCACCTACATACATGCAAGCAAAACACTCATACACATAAAATTTTTAAAAATTTTAAAGAATTAAGAGAAAATATTTTGAGACTCTAACCATAAATATGGGCTCAAGTGGTAAGTGGTCATATTGCTCCATTTTTCTCTACACCCCATAGTGTGTTCACCCTCTGAACTTTCCTCTCTGTGTTGATGTGGAGTATGTTCAGATACTCCACAAATGCCATCCTAAGTGCTTGCTGGCCACTGCACATTGTCGGATAACCTGTCCTGTGGGCTTAGAGGATGAAGGGTCAGCAGCCAGGGAGAATTATATCTTTGTTTTTAATTTTATTTATTTCTGTATGTGTATGAATGTATTGTCTGCATGTAAGTTTGAGAATTATATCTTTGATACATTGGAAGAGCTTACTGGTTAGAAGGACTCTGCAGCAGATCTTTTGTAATGTCTAATGAATATTACATGTATTTCTTTTTTATACTAAAGAGTTCAAAAATGCTTTACAATCCTCTTTTTTTTTTTGGGTCTTTTATGTTTTTTTTTGTGTATGTCCTTGTAGGTCTGTGCACCCGTATCGTGCCAAATGCCGACGGAGGCAGAAGAGGACCGTCCAGATTCCCCTGGGACTGGAGCAAAGACAGTTTCTCAGACGCGCCATGTGGGTGCTGGGGAACGACCCAGGTCTGTGTAAGAGCGTTGGTGTACTTACTGCGAGGAAGCCATGCATCTACCAACCCTTTTTTGGTAGTCTTTCTTTTTTTTTTTTTTTTTTTTTTAAATTGTAGTTTAATTTATTTATTTTAACAAATCTAGACCCCGTGTTCCCGCTCATTCCACCCCACCAGTCAGAGCTCGTTGCATTCTGCCGAAACATGCTTTCCAATCCCTTTTTTTAGTTTCTCAATATTTTCCAAGAGGAATCTTGACGTGGTTTTGAGCAGAAGTTCACTGTTTCAGTCAAGTGTCTTTATGCAGTTATTTTTGTTGTTGTTTGTGTTTTTCAAATGCATTATGTCCAACTCTTTGTACAAAGCTCAGGGCCCTACACAGGAAATATTACAACTGGGTAATTGGCACCTAGCAATCCCACAGATGAGTGATACCATTCGGTCGGTTTGTTTTTTGTCTGGATGTGTTACTTCACTCTTGCATGATGTCCTCTAGCTCCAGCCATTTTCCTGCAAAGTCGTCGTGAGGTCGTCTCTTTCTTTACTGCTGCATAGAACTGCCATTGGTAAGATATATCGCACATTGTTCTGCTATCAATACGTCAGTTGAGTGGCATTTTAGTGTTGGTTCCACAGCTCTTTTGCTATTGTGAGAAGACTGAAATAAAAACTGGCCTGCATGTATCCTGTGTGGCGTAGAGTCTTGATGGTACACTGCCAGGAGTGGTAATGGTGGAGTCGGGGTGGCAAATTCATTCTTCCCAAGTCTTCTCGCCACAAGGAGTTTTCTCTACACTGGCTTTCCATAAGTGGCTGGTACCAAGTTTACATTTCCCACAAAGAAGTGGATCTGAGTGTGTTCTCCCTTTCCCCACAACCATCTCCAGCACTTTGGTATCCAGTTTGTTTTCTTGATCTAGCCAGTCTACTGGAGTAAGATGAATATCTGTAAAAGTGTGTTTCATTGCGGCATTTCCTTATGATTGTATGTTGAACAGTTCTTTAGGTGCTTCTCAGCCATCTCTAAATTCCTAACGACTTGTGGAAGTCTCTGTCAGAAAGAAGAAATTCTTGTGCTCCACATCTGTTGACGAAGGTCGTCTTGTTTTCTTTTTTTCTTAAATGTTTTAGTTTTTTTGAGTAGTGTATATATATTCTGGCAATCAATGCTTTTGTCAGATTGTATCTGCAGTGAAAGGTTCCTCGTCCATCTCTCTGACCTCTCCTGATCTTTCTTTTTTTTTTTTTTTTTTCCACTTCCTTATTGGTTTCTTTTGATGTACGAACTTTTGGAGTGTTGATGAGGTCCCATTTGTCAAATTTGTCGACCTTAATTCTGTGCAGCTGCGTCTGAATGTTAGGAAGGTCTTTTCCTACGCCTGGTGTCTTGTAGTCCTGCTGGCCAACGTTGTCTCTTCTATGAACTTCCAGAGTTGGGGTTCACGTGACGGAGGTCTTAAATATCATTGGAGTTGACTTTGGTAGCAGGGCGAGAGGTAGGGGGTTTAATTTCATACTTCACAATGGTCCTGGGTTGATCCAGTTTTTTCCAACACCACTTGCTGAAGATGCTGTCTTTGGATTCCCGCATGTGGTTTCCTTCTTGGCACCCTGTGTCAAATAGTAGAGATGGCGAAATTGTATGTGCTAGATTTCTCAAGGATGGATCTCTTCGGTTTGTTCCATTGGTCAACAGGTCTGTTGTTGTGCCAGTACCCAGGACACCAGTGAATTTTAATGACTAATTAAGCCCTGGTAGTATAGTTTAAAGATCTGTATGGAATCCTCCTGTGTAGCTTCTTTCCATCTCAAGGATTGACTTTGCTATTCACGGGTGGCCTTTTGTTTCGGTTGCCACAATGATTTTAAAGACTTGCTTGTTTTTTTCTAAGCTGTGAAGAAACTCCTTGGGGATTTTGATTGGATTGCATTAAATCTATACAAGAGTTTTGGTAAATGGACATTTTTTAACAATGTTAATTTTCCCAATCCATGAGCATGGGGATGCGTTTTTTCCCATCTTCTTTCCTTGAGGTCTTCTTGCAAACTTCTTTCTTTGAAGTGTATACAGATTTTTGTTGTAGAGGTCTTTGTGTCTTTGGTTTAGGATTTTTTCCTAGGTAACTTTATATGTTTTGAGGGCTATTGTGAGTGGGGAAGGTCTCTTTGAACTAGTTCTTTCTTCTGGCGTTGCTTGTTCTGTGGTGTAAGAAAGGGAAAGACCATTGAGTTTTAAAGTTAATTTGTCTTCCATGGTTTTGATCTGCTGCCATTGGGGTCACTGTCCTATCTGCCACTTGCTTTGCTGAAGCTGTTAATAGTTTAAAACGTGTCTATTCGAGGGAGTTTTTTCTGGTGGAGTTTTTTGCAAATCTCTTAAGTAAAAGAAACAATATACACAATCAGCAAATAGGGATAGCTTTTTGACTTCCTCTTGTCCAATTAGTATCTCCTTTAATATATCCTTTCTTCTTGCCTATTGCTCTACAAGTGTTTCAAAGCACTATATTGAAGAGGAGGGTGAATAGGGGGGGCAGCCTTGCCGATTTCCTACCTTTAAAGGAATGTTTCCCGTCATTTCTTTCCCATTTAGGATATGTATTGGCTGTGGGTTCCTGTAATGGCATTTGATTAACTGAAAGAATGATCCCTCCTGCCATCTATCCAATTCCTTCTAGGACTTTTTAAGCATGGAAGGGATGCTGGATTTTTTGTCAAAGGCCTTTTTGTGCAGTCAATTGAGATGTATGGGTGTGGTTTTTGTCTTTGATCCAGTTTTAGTGATGTTTGTGATGTGTTAGTTGAGTTTGGTTTCGTATGTTGAACATCCCTGCATGCTCGGGTATGAATCCAACTGTGGGTCATGATGGATGAATCTTTGAATGTGGGTCTGGTACAGCGATTTGCAGTATTCTGTTTAGAATTTGTGGCATCTGTGTTCATAGAGTGAAGGATGGGTCTATAATTCTCCTTTTAAGTTCTGGTCTCTTGGATCTCTGGTTTTTGGTATTAGTGTGATGTGTGCTTCATAGGAAGAATTTGGGAAGTTCCCTCTGATGTGTATACTTCTAAACAGCTTTCATAAATAATGGTTGTAGGTCTTTGAATGTTTTATAGAGATTCGTGCTGTGTGAAAACCGTCTGGGCCTGGGGCTTTTTTTTATTGGGAGGTTTCTTACTACATCTTATTTCTTATTTATGTCAATTTTTAAGCTGCTGGTTCTCTCTTGGCCAAGCTTTGGTGATTCCAAGATTTCAAGATTTTATCCGTTTCTTCTAGATGTTTCAAACTTGGTAGAGATATAGGTTTCTTGTAATATTCCCATATAATTTTCCTTGATCCTTTCCTTGTCCGTTGTCGATATTTCCCTTTCATCACAGATTGTATTGATTTGGGAGTTTTTCCTTGTCCCGTCTTCTTTTTTGGTTAACTGGGCTATGAGTCCTGTCTATCTGTTTATTCTCTTTCAAAAGAACCACTTTTGGCTTCATTGATTTTTTGTAGTTTTCTGTTGTTTCTGATTTTCATTGATTTCTGCTCTGATTTTTGTGTAATTTCATTCCTGTCTGTTGCGTTTAAGGGTTCATCTGTTTTGTTGTTGCCTCTTCAAGTGTTTTAGATGTAGTGTTAGATCATTCACATTGTTGCATCTTTCTGTTTTTCTAAATGTAGGCACCACCACGGGCGTATAAATTTCCCTCTTAGGACTGCTTTTAGTATCCATATTTTTTTTGTTTGTGTTGTTTGATTGTCATTGTCGATTCAGTTCCAGGAATGTTTTTATTTCTTTCTTCTATTCTATCTCTTTCCTTGACCCATTCATTTATTCAAGAGTGTGTTGTTTTAGTCTCCTAATGTTCCTTGGTAGGCAAGGAGGGGCTTGTCTGGTTTGATGTTGAGCTTCATTGCAATGTGGTCTGACAGGAAGCATGAAAATATATTTCAATCTTTTTGTATTTGGAGAGGTTGTCTTTTTCTGTGTCCCAGGATGTGGTCGATTTTGGAGAATGTTCCGTGGGGTGGCTGAGTAGAAAGTGTAGTTCTCTGGATTAGGAGTGGAATGTTCGTTAGAAGGTCTGTGAGGTTCCATTTGGTGTATCATAGTCTCATTCAGATGTCTCTCATTTTGTTATTTTTCTTTGCCTGTTGACCTATCCAAAGGACTCAGTGGGGATTGAAATCGTCCCACTATGAGTGTGCTGGGGTTAGTCTGGTGACTTGTGGTCCTGGAGAGTTGTCTTAATAAATTTGTGCCCAGAAATTTGGGGCATATATATATCATAATTGTGAAATCTTCTTGTGGATTGTTCCTTTGATGAAAAATGTAATGGCCTTCTTTGTCTCTCTGATTTCTTTTATTTGAAAGTCTATTTTATGCCGAATATTAGAATAAGCAACACCTCGGTTTCTTTTTGGGTACCATTTGCTTGGAATATTTTTTTCCATCGCTTCACTTTAAGGTGGTGCCTGTTCCTTGAAGGTAGGAAGTGTTTCTGGCAGACAGCGTATCGATGGATTCTGTTTCTAATCCAGTCCTTCCCAGTCTATGTTTTGTGATTGGGTGAATTTAGTCGCATTAATAATTTAAGGTTTATTGACTGATAGGTTTTGTGTTGCTTACTTTTGCCTTACTATCCATCTGCAGTTTTGATATAGGTTTCTACTTCTGCAGTTATGATTTTATTGATTTCTCCTTCTAGTTGCCTGGGGTTGGTTGCTCTTTCTTCTGTCCTTTGGATTGGGGCTTCAAAGTATCCTCTGAAGGGTTGGTTTTCCGGACATGTATTCCTTTTTTTTTTTTTTTTTTTTTTTTTTTTTTTTTTTTTTTTCTTTCCTTCAACTTGAATTGACATTTTTGCTGGGTATAGTAAAGAAAAAACCCCTTGGGGCCTTGTTTTTGGCATATCCATTGTCCCTCAAAACACTGGGGAATGTTTTGCTCCAGGTTTTTCTTGCCTTCATCGTTTGCGTTAAGAAGTCCGTTGTTATTCTGATAGGTTTCCCTTATATGGTCACTTGTATTGTTTTTCTCTTGTTGCTTTAGAATTTTTTCTTTGTTTTGGGTGTCCAGCAATTTTTAACTATGATGTGGCGTGGAGAATTTCTTTTCTGATCGTCTCTGTTTGGAGTTCCTAGTGTGCTTCTTGTATTGGTATTGGTTTTGTCCTTTTTTCAGTTTGGGGAGTTTTATCTATTATTCTGATGAATGAATTTGATCAATACCTTTCTCTTGGGATCTCTTCTCCTTTCCTCTATTCCTATGATGCGGAAGGTTTTGATTTTTCATAGTGTCCCACAGCTCCTGGTTTGTTCCAGTTTTTGTGTATTGTTTTTAATTTTTTCACCATAATCTTTCTTTGAGATTTTTAGTTGTTCTGTGTTGTCGTCCAGGTCTGATATTCTTTTTTTCTGCTTCTCTCATTCTGCTTCTGAGGCTTTTTTTTTTTTATTTTTATTTATTTTAAACTTTTGTTTTTTATTTCCTTTTTTCATTTCCTTTATGATTTCTTTAGTGTTTCTATTTCTTTTTGGAGCTTTCTTGATCGTCTTTTTGTAGCTTCTGTTTGTTGCTTGGTTTGGTTTCTTTTTCTTTTTCAGCATGGGATCCTTTTTTCAGTGTTTCTTACTTCCTTCGGAGCTTGTCAGTTCTGTCTCTCTCGGTCCTCATTCGCTTTTACTTAGTTCTTAAATTTGTTCTTTATGATCTTGTAGTTCTTTAAGTATGTTCCAAGTGTGCTTCTGAATGTCTGTGTTCCTGGGGCATCCATGGGGGATCCCATGCAGGAGCAATTCCCATAAGGGTTGTTAGAGTTTGGCGTGGGATTATCCTGCACTTTCCAGTGTAGTTTCTTCTTCTTGATCCTGGCATATGGGCTTTCTCCTTGCGCTGTATTCCAATGTGAGTCCTAAAAAATGCCTGCCTTTTCAAACTGTGTTGAAGTGCGTGCTTTGGCTTCCTCCTTGCAAAGATCCTTTCTTCCGTATCTCAGTTGGGGGGGGGGGCTTTCAGCCGTCGCCCACAGCACCTGCCCCGCTGGGATGCTAGGGAGATCTAAATCTCAAGACTCACACAACTTTACCTTTTATACCTGCTGGGAGTATAACTCTGCCCCGACAGCCACTAGATCTTATCAGGCCAAAGACCACACCTTTAATCCCAGCTGGGGGGATAAACCCAACCTCACAGCCACAAAAACCAATCAAAGACAGCAGACCTAAAACGAATCAGCATCAGCTCTCGCCAAAGGCACCCAGTTCCTACCTGTCTTTCCCTCTTCCTGCGCTGGGCTCCAGGAGATCTCAAATCTCAAAGAGTCCACAAGCGTGCTTTAATACCGGTGGGAGGATAACTCCGCCCCCACAGCACCTAGATTCTAATCAAGCCAAGACCACACCTTTAATCCAGCTGGGGGGATAACTTCCACAACCTTCACAGCACAAAAAGGCCAATCAAACAAGACAGCAGGACCGAAGGATCAACAATCAGCTTTGCTGAGGCTCCCAGTTCCTACCTGTCTTCCCCCTCTTCCCGCCGCTGGGCTCAAGAGAGATCTCCTTTTTGGTTTTTCAAGACGGATCTCACTATAGCCCCAGCTTGCCCCTGAAATGCACTCTGTAGACGAGGCTGGCATTGAACTCACAAAGGATCCTGCCTGCAGAAGCAACTTTATTCTAATGCTAGGATTTAAAAGGCGTGCCCATCACCAACCCATGCTTTACATTCTTACTTTGCACATGTCTCATGAAAATGACAGTGTTGAATATTAGGGCTGTAAAATACAGAATCAGGTTACTGTGACAAGAGGCATATGTGCCATGGGGTAAAATGTATTTGTTAGTCTTTGGTTTTTCTTTTTGGAAAGTGATTATTGTTTACCAAAGCCTCTTTAAGCTTCATTTTGTCTTATGTGGCTTGTGTATAACTTCTTACTAGGGGAAAACAAAGAGGAGACACATATGCAACAGCTCATTATTACAAAGAAAAATGGCAAAGCTAAAATGCTATGTAAAAAAGCCTAACAAGTCTACATGGTCCTAAAGTGGATTCTTAAAAAAATAACCCGTATGGGTGGTGCCCAAACTTCCATGCAGACAGTAGATTCATACACAATACAGAAAAATAAATATAATTAATTAAAAAATAACTCCGTATGCTGTTAGGACTATAGTGGAGATCTTGAGCGCAGGAGGATTTAAGGACATTAAATTATAGATGTTACGAAACTTTTTTTACAAATCTTAAACCACTTGTTTTGTTTGTTTTTGTTTTGTTGGTCTTTTTGAGACAGTCTCCTTTATAGCCCTCACAGTGATGTGCCTGCCTCTTGCCCCCAAGTGCTGGGATGAAGTTGTGTGCTACCGTCGTTCAACCTGGCCAACAGTTACCTGAACTTGTAAGTGGGTCTGTGTTCTCACTTGTAACCTGACACCCTTGGAAACGCTTGTCTCCCAAGTCCTTGAATAGTACATAAAAGGTATCTTCAGAATTATCTCACCTGTTCAAAAACTGGGCTGCAGGTCAGTTGTCCCTGTATTTCTGTGCTTGTCCTAGGAGATCTTGTGCTGGCCTGAGCACTGGGCTGCTTGCTTGACCACTGAACGGGTGCTTCACCCTTAATTCTGTGCAGCTGAGCAAGTGTCACAAGGTCACCACTCTACACCTCGGGCCACTGCCCCTTTCCTCACTGCTGAGCGCCTTACTTCAGCCTGTGGTTGCGATTTTCTTGTCCTAGCTTAGTACCTCTGGATTCCTGTTCCATGTTGCACATTGAGAAGCCCTGTGTGCAGCCTGGAAACCTAGCACCTGTTCCAACCTAGTGCCGCTCCAGTGAAATCTCCTCAGGTGTGCATGCCCCCAGCTTGTAAAGCTAGAGAGCTCACACATCGGAAGATTCTGGGGGAGGTGGGTTCTGGATTAGTTACTTTTCCAGTGTTGGCCGACGTGATCAGTATAGCCTGACAAGTGGGCCTGGAGAGAATGCTAGTGGTTAATGAGCCGCCCAGCTGGTCTTCACAAGGACCCAGGTTTGGATTTCCCGAGCACTAAAGGAAACCATCTTTAAATCCGGGTGTGGTAATGCCACACGCTTTAATCCTAGCACTCACAGAGGCAGAGGGCAGGCGGATCCTCTGTTGAGTTCAAGGCAGCTGGGGCTATAAGGAGACCTTTGTCTCCAAAAAAAAAAAAAAAACAGCAACCAAGGCAATTAAGAATAAAAGGTTTAGTTTGGGTCACAGTTGGAGAAGCTACTACAGTCCATCATGGGAAAGTCCTGGGGTGCACGGATTGAGGCAGCTTGGTCACATTGTGCATCTCATGTGCAGTCAGGAAGCAGAAGACTAGTGCTAGTGCTCTGCTCCTCCTCTTCTTTGTATTTAGTCCCGTGAGTCAGTCATGATTCTCCACACCTAATCCAGATCATCTCTCACAGGCATGTCAGAGCTTTTGTACTGCTTAATGGTGCTCTAAGATCCTTCAGGGTTGATGATGGGCCACTCCTTGTCTCTCTGTCTCTCGCTCCCTCTCTCCCCCCAGTACCCCATTAAGTGCTCGCGAGCTGGGGCAGCACTCAGCTGTTGGCTGTCCTTGCCTCCATGGCAGTCACATGAGACAGCTTTGCAGGCCGGCCCAGTGTCAGCCAGTAGGAGGAATGAGAGGGCATGCTTTGGCTGTGGGGAGGGGTATGACAGCAGTTGACCCTTAGGGTCAACAGTACCCTCTAACACCCATACCTCAGTGTTCTATTTATGCTCTCTCTGCAGTCCCCTCTGCCCTTGATTAGTGACTGGCCTCTTAGCATGACAGATCCCTGAGAAGTTCAAGGTGAAGCCACTGTTCTGTTTGTGCTCCATCTCAGCTATGTTTAAGTTTGCAATTCCTCGGTCTAGAGTAGCTCTTCCACCCACTCCATTGTCCCAGGTGGTCATCATAGACACATGCGGTCTTGTCCATAACTCCTCTTCAACCCTCCCCATTGTCCTCGGTGGTCATCATAGACACACATGGTCTTGTCCATAACTCCTCTTCAACCCACCCCGTTGTCCTTGGTGGTCATCATAGATGCATGCGGTCCTGTCCATAACTCCTCTTCAACCCTCCCCATTGTCCTCGGTGGTCATCATAGACGCATGCGGTCTTGTCCATAACTCCTCTTCAACCCACCCCATTGTCCTTGGTGGTCATCATAGACACATGCGGTCTTGTCCATAACTCCTCTTCAACCCACCCCATTGTCCTCGGTGGTCATCATAGACACACATGGTCTTGTCCATAACTCCTCTTCAACCCACCCCATTGTCCTCGGTGGTCATCATAGACACACATGGTCTTGTCCATAACTCCTCTTCAACCCACCCCATTGTCCTCGGTGGTCATCATAGACACACATGGTCTTGTCCATAACTTCTCTTCACCTACCATTGTCCTCGGTGGTCAATCATGAGATCTGCAGGCAGTCTTGTCCATAAATCTGCTTCACTCCCCATTGTCCTCGGTGGTCATCATAGACGCACGCGGTACTGTCTATAACTCCTCTTCCCTGCTCAAGTACTATACCAGGTTTCAACTTGTGGTCAGGAAGGAAACTGATTTTCTTTAATTGTGTGAACATGTGTGTGTGTGAGCTTCCTTGGCACAATGAGGTCAGAGTACAACTGGTGGGAGTCAGTTCTCTCCTGACAATGTGGGACCTGGGGATGGAACCCATGTAGTAATCATGTTTGGGTGACAATTGGTTGTTCACCCACTGACTGTCTGACAGCTATAGAATACGACATAATGACTGACCTGTTTTTCATTTCATCCATCACCTTGAGTCTCTGACTGTTCATCACGAAGAGAACAAAGTCAGTAAACTGACGCAGCATGCAGGCACAGAGAATGCAAGATGTCAAGCTTCAGGATCAAGCTTTTGTCCTGCGGTATTCAGGGCACCCCGGGAGAGACTGCTGTGGTGCCTGGGTTGCTAATAGACATGACCTCCATCTCTGCATGGTAGAAGATGTGTGTGCTTGGCCATAGCCGGTGTGCTGCCCTGTGGTGCTGGCCGTGACCCTGCACACTGTAGGAAGCCTCCTTAGCCTCACAAAATAAGGATTGCTTGATGTGGGCACCCAGGGCACTGTACAGCGTTTCCCAGACCCAAGTAGCCACAGATGCATTTTGTTATTTCCACAGTTTCCCAAATCAGCTCTTCCTAGGCCACGTCTGGGAAGTTGCACTTCTCTCATACTTGCATTTTACTTAGGAAAATGGTAACACTTAAACAGTCCTCATACAAGGAAAAAGTGAAAGTTTCCATTGAGCATTCAGTAACATCATTTTTCATAGAAACATGTAGAGGTGGGATTTCTAAGAAACACTGGAATGAAGAGTTCTTACCACTCTCAATTATCGTCCTATAAATTACCTGCACACAATTTTCTGGATGTTGTTTAAAGAGTGTTGAGGTCTTTTAGTGTCTGAAGTGAAGAGACCATTTCTTTTCTCCTTGTAGCCTGAGAAAATTCAGGCATAGAAAAAAAGGGAACTAAATTTAACTTTAGTATTTAATATTACCTTATGTATTACAGATGAGGGTTTCTGTTAAATAGCTCAGAAAAGTAAACATTATGTAGGATGGAGATTGTGCAAGAGCATTACATACAAGGAATTTATTAAATGAAGTCTTACAATGAAATGTAATGTGTCATTTGTTTTGTCTAGCTGTTTATTTGAGACAGGGTTCTCACACTGTAGGCCAGGCCAGCCTTCAATTCACTTGTGTAGGGCCTAGTCCTTGAATTTGAGTGATCCCTCCTGCCCTATCACCTTGGATTTAAGGTGCTGGGATTACAGTGTAACCTGCATTGGTCATGTAATATGCTGATTTTTATTAAATATAATACATTAAAGTAGTTTTACAGAATATAAATCAGGTATCTTTTCTGATAGTGAAGAACAGACATGTGAACACTCACTCTTTTAGATCCCAACATCACTGCTGAGGTGTCTGCACAGGTCTAGGACATGGGGGATTAGTTTGAAAAGTCTATTTTTTTTTTTTTTTTTTTTTGTCAAGTCTCACTCTGTATCTCAGACTGGCCTCAAACTCAATGTAGCTGTGCTGCTGCCATTTACAGAGCACACAGTATATAGTGTAACAGATGCTGGGTGTGGTGGCCTTGGATCCCAGTAATGGGTAGGCAGAAGGCAGGCAGGTCTCTGCTGGCATGTTTCTATTTATATATAGAGTTCCAGGCTAGCTAGGGCTACAGGGAGACCCTGTCTCAAAACAAACAAAAACTAATGTTATAAGCACCTGGATAACTTTTTTTTTTTCTGTTTTGATTCCACTTTGATTTTCATGGGTCATTTTACTTAGCATGCACACCAATATTTATAGTATATTCATATAATTTATAGTATATTACATACAATCTATGCTATACTATATAATGTAAGCCACCTGAGAGCACTGTGTCCAGGTACTGAGTAAATGATGGTGTTATATCTGCCATACTTGTGGTAGATGCTTGCAGGCCATGGTAATTGATGTGTGTTTTTCGTTAAGTTCATCTTATCAATGATTAACTTGTTTTTTGGTCTTTAGAGACAGGGGTCTCCCTAGTAGCCCCAGCTGTCTTGGAACTCAAGCTCTGTAGACCACGCTGGCTTGAACTCACAAAGATCGCCGGGCATGGAAGTAACTTTATACAGATTTTTTATATATCACTTAGAATATGACCCTAATGTCCAGAAAATAGTATATTTCCTTCTATTCTTGGTAGCACCTGTGTTTCTTTGTTTTGAACTGAGGTATAATTGCATTGGTAGATTATCCTTTTTTTATATTGTTTAAGAGTCCTTTGACACCTTACCACAATCAGTGTGTGTGTGTGTGTGTGTGTGTGTGTGTGTGTGTGTGTGTGTTATTGCTGTGTGTGTGTTTTGCTTGGGGCATNGCTGGGGGGATAACTCCAACCTCACAGCCACAAAGGCCAATCAAACCAAAGACAGCAGGACCAAACGATCAGCAATCAGCTCGCCAAGGCACCCAGTTCCTACCTGTCTTCCCCTCTTCCTGCCGCTGGGCTCAAGAGATCTCAAATCTCAAGAGTCACACAAGCGTGCCTTTAATACCGGCTGGGAGGATAACTCCGCCCCCACAGCCACTAGATCTAATCAAGCCAAAGACCACACCTTTAATCCCAGCTGGGGGGATAACTCCAACCTCACAGCCACAAAGGCCAATCAAACCAAAGACAGCAGGACCAAACGATCAGCAATCAGCTCGCCAAGGCACCCAGTTCCTACCTGTCTTCCCCTCTTCCTGCCGCTGGGCTCAAGAGATCTCAAATCTCAAGAGTCACACAAGCGTGCCTTTAATACCGGCTGGGAGGATAACTCCGCCCCCACAGCCACTAGATCTAATCAAGCCAAAGACCACACCTTTAATCCCAGCTGGGGGGATAACTCCAACCTCACAGCCACAAAGGCCAATCAAACCAAAGACAGCAGGACCAAACGATCAGCAATCAGCTCGCCAAGGCACCCAGTTCCTACCTGTCTTCCCCTCTTCCTGCCGCTGGGCTCAAGAGATCTCAAATCTCAAGAGTCACACAAGCGTGCCTTTAATACCGGCTGGGAGGATAACTCCGCCCCCACAGCCACTAGATCTAATCAAGCCAAAGACCACACCTTTAATCCCAGCTGGGGGGATAACTCCAACCTCACAGCCACAAAGGCCAATCAAACCAAAGACAGCAGGACCAAACGATCAGCAATCAGCTCGCCAAGGCACCCAGTTCCTACCTGTCTTCCCCTCTTCCTGCCGCTGGGCTCAAGAGATCTCAAATCTCAAGAGTCACACAAGCGTGCCTTTAATACCGGCTGGGAGGATAACTCCGCCCCCACAGCCACTAGATCTAATCAAGCCAAAGACCACACCTTTAATCCCAGCTGGGGGGATAACTCCAACCTCACAGCCACAAAGGCCAATCAAACCAAAGACAGCAGGACCAAACGATCAGCAATCAGCTCGCCAAGGCACCCAGTTCCTACCTGTCTTCCCCTCTTCCTGCCGCTGGGCTCAAGAGATCTCAAATCTCAAGAGTCACACAAGCGTGCCTTTAATACCGGCTGGGAGGATAACTCCGCCCCCACAGCCACTAGATCTAATCAAGCCAAAGACCACACCTTTAATCCCAGCTGGGGGGATAACTCCAACCTCACAGCCACAAAGGCCAATCAAACCAAAGACAGCAGGACCAAACGATCAGCAATCAGCTCGCCAAGGCACCCAGTTCCTACCTGTCTTCCCCTCTTCCTGCCGCTGGGCTCAAGAGATCTCAAATCTCAAGAGTCACACAAGCGTGCCTTTAATACCGGCTGGGAGGATAACTCCGCCCCCACAGCCACTAGATCTAATCAAGCCAAAGACCACACCTTTAATCCCAGCTGGGGGGATAACTCCAACCTCACAGCCACAAAGGCCAATCAAACCAAAGACAGCAGGACCAAACGATCAGCAATCAGCTCGCCAAGGCACCCAGTTCCTACCTGTCTTCCCCTCTTCCTGCCGCTGGGCTCAAGAGATCTCAAATCTCAAGAGTCACACAAGCGTGCCTTTAATACCGGCTGGGAGGATAACTCCGCCCCCACAGCCACTAGATCTAATCAAGCCAAAGACCACACCTTTAATCCCAGCTGGGGGGATAACTCCAACCTCACAGCCACAAAGGCCAATCAAACCAAAGACAGCAGGACCAAACGATCAGCAATCAGCTCGCCAAGGCACCCAGTTCCTACCTGTCTTCCCCTCTTCCTGCCGCTGGGCTCAAGAGATCTCAAATCTCAAGAGTCACACAAGCGTGCCTTTAATACCGGCTGGGAGGATAACTCCGCCCCCACAGCCACTAGATCTAATCAAGCCAAAGACCACACCTTTAATCCCAGCTGGGGGGATAACTCCAACCTCACAGCCACAAAGGCCAATCAAACCAAAGACAGCAGGACCAAACGATCAGCAATCAGCTCGCCAAGGCACCCAGTTCCTACCTGTCTTCCCCTCTTCCTGCCGCTGGGCTCAAGAGATCTCAAATCTCAAGAGTCACACAAGCGTGCCTTTAATACCGGCTGGGAGGATAACTCCGCCCCCACAGCCACTAGATCTAATCAAGCCAAAGACCACACCTTTAATCCCAGCTGGGGGGATAACTCCAACCTCACAGCCACAAAGGCCAATCAAACCAAAGACAGCAGGACCAAACGATCAGCAATCAGCTCGCCAAGGCACCCAGTTCCTACCTGTCTTCCCCTCTTCCTGCCGCTGGGCTCAAGAGATCTCAAATCTCAAGAGTCACACAAGCGTGCCTTTAATACCGGCTGGGAGGATAACTCCGCCCCCACAGCCACTAGATCTAATCAAGCCAAAGACCACACCTTTAATCCCAGCTGGGGGGATAACTCCAACCTCACAGCCACAAAGGCCAATCAAACCAAAGACAGCAGGACCAAACGATCAGCAATCAGCTCGCCAAGGCACCCAGTTCCTACCTGTCTTCCCCTCTTCCTGCCGCTGGGCTCAAGAGATCTCAAATCTCAAGAGTCACACAAGCGTGCCTTTAATACCGGCTGGGAGGATAACTCCGCCCCCACAGCCACTAGATCTAATCAAGCCAAAGACCACACCTTTAATCCCAGCTGGGGGGATAACTCCAACCTCACAGCCACAAAGGCCAATCAAACCAAAGACAGCAGGACCAAACGATCAGCAATCAGCTCGCCAAGGCACCCAGTTCCTACCTGTCTTCCCCTCTTCCTGCCGCTGGGCTCAAGAGATCTCAAATCTCAAGAGTCACACAAGCGTGCCTTTAATACCGGCTGGGAGGATAACTCCGCCCCCACAGCCACTAGATCTAATCAAGCCAAAGACCACACCTTTAATCCCAGCTGGGGGGATAACTCCAACCTCACAGCCACAAAGGCCAATCAAACCAAAGACAGCAGGACCAAACGATCAGCAATCAGCTCGCCAAGGCACCCAGTTCCTACCTGTCTTCCCCTCTTCCTGCCGCTGGGCTCAAGAGATCTCAAATCTCAAGAGTCACACAAGCGTGCCTTTAATACCGGCTGGGAGGATAACTCCGCCCCCACAGCCACTAGATCTAATCAAGCCAAAGACCACACCTTTAATCCCAGCTGGGGGGATAACTCCAACCTCACAGCCACAAAGGCCAATCAAACCAAAGACAGCAGGACCAAACGATCAGCAATCAGCTCGCCAAGGCACCCAGTTCCTACCTGTCTTCCCCTCTTCCTGCCGCTGGGCTCAAGAGATCTCAAATCTCAAGAGTCACACAAGCGTGCCTTTAATACCGGCTGGGAGGATAACTCCGCCCCCACAGCCACTAGATCTAATCAAGCCAAAGACCACACCTTTAATCCCAGCTGGGGGGATAACTCCAACCTCACAGCCACAAAGGCCAATCAAACCAAAGACAGCAGGACCAAACGATCAGCAATCAGCTCGCCAAGGCACCCAGTTCCTACCTGTCTTCCCCTCTTCCTGCCGCTGGGCTCAAGAGATCTCAAATCTCAAGAGTCACACAAGCGTGCCTTTAATACCGGCTGGGAGGATAACTCCGCCCCCACAGCCACTAGATCTAATCAAGCCAAAGACCACACCTTTAATCCCAGCTGGGGGGATAACTCCAACCTCACAGCCACAAAGGCCAATCAAACCAAAGACAGCAGGACCAAACGATCAGCAATCAGCTCGCCAAGGCACCCAGTTCCTACCTGTCTTCCCCTCTTCCTGCCGCTGGGCTCAAGAGATCTCAAATCTCAAGAGTCACACAAGCGTGCCTTTAATACCGGCTGGGAGGATAACTCCGCCCCCACAGCCACTAGATCTAATCAAGCCAAAGACCACACCTTTAATCCCAGCTGGGGGGATAACTCCAACCTCACAGCCACAAAGGCCAATCAAACCAAAGACAGCAGGACCAAACGATCAGCAATCAGCTCGCCAAGGCACCCAGTTCCTACCTGTCTTCCCCTCTTCCTGCCGCTGGGCTCAAGAGATCTCAAATCTCAAGAGTCACACAAGCGTGCCTTTAATACCGGCTGGGAGGATAACTCCG
This sequence comes from Rhizomys pruinosus, assembly GCA_009823505.1. Classification (NCBI taxonomy): domain Eukaryota; kingdom Metazoa; phylum Chordata; class Mammalia; order Rodentia; family Spalacidae; genus Rhizomys; species Rhizomys pruinosus. The sequence continues at coordinate 812,351 of VZQC01012821.1, forward strand.
CCCCCACAGCCACTAGATCTAATCAAGCCAAAGACCACACCTTTAATCCCAGCTGGGGGGATAACTCCAACCTCACAGCCACAAAGGCCAATCAAACCAAAGACAGCAGGACCAAACGATCAGCAATCAGCTCGCCAAGGCACCCAGTTCCTACCTGTCTTCCCCTCTTCCTGCCGCTGGGCTCAAGAGATCTCAAATCTCAAGAGTCACACAAGCGTGCCTTTAATACCGGCTGGGAGGATAACTCCGCCCCCACAGCCACTAGATCTAATCAAGCCAAAGACCACACCTTTAATCCCAGCTGGGGGGATAACTCCAACCTCACAGCCACAAAGGCCAATCAAACCAAAGACAGCAGGACCAAACGATCAGCAATCAGCTCGCCAAGGCACCCAGTTCCTACCTGTCTTCCCCTCTTCCTGCCGCTGGGCTCAAGAGATCTCAAATCTCAAGAGTCACACAAGCGTGCCTTTAATACCGGCTGGGAGGATAACTCCGCCCCCACAGCCACTAGATCTAATCAAGCCAAAGACCACACCTTTAATCCCAGCTGGGGGGATAACTCCAACCTCACAGCCACAAAGGCCAATCAAACCAAAGACAGCAGGACCAAACGATCAGCAATCAGCTCGCCAAGGCACCCAGTTCCTACCTGTCTTCCCCTCTTCCTGCCGCTGGGCTCAAGAGATCTCAAATCTCAAGAGTCACACAAGCGTGCCTTTAATACCGGCTGGGAGGATAACTCCGCCCCCACAGCCACTAGATCTAATCAAGCCAAAGACCACACCTTTAATCCCAGCTGGGGGGATAACTCCAACCTCACAGCCACAAAGGCCAATCAAACCAAAGACAGCAGGACCAAACGATCAGCAATCAGCTCGCCAAGGCACCCAGTTCCTACCTGTCTTCCCCTCTTCCTGCCGCTGGGCTCAAGAGATCTCAAATCTCAAGAGTCACACAAGCGTGCCTTTAATACCGGCTGGGAGGATAACTCCGCCCCCACAGCCACTAGATCTAATCAAGCCAAAGACCACACCTTTAATCCCAGCTGGGGGGATAACTCCAACCTCACAGCCACAAAGGCCAATCAAACCAAAGACAGCAGGACCAAACGATCAGCAATCAGCTCGCCAAGGCACCCAGTTCCTACCTGTCTTCCCCTCTTCCTGCCGCTGGGCTCAAGAGATCTCAAATCTCAAGAGTCACACAAGCGTGCCTTTAATACCGGCTGGGAGGATAACTCCGCCCCCACAGCCACTAGATCTAATCAAGCCAAAGACCACACCTTTAATCCCAGCTGGGGGGATAACTCCAACCTCACAGCCACAAAGGCCAATCAAACCAAAGACAGCAGGACCAAACGATCAGCAATCAGCTCGCCAAGGCACCCAGTTCCTACCTGTCTTCCCCTCTTCCTGCCGCTGGGCTCAAGAGATCTCAAATCTCAAGAGTCACACAAGCGTGCCTTTAATACCGGCTGGGAGGATAACTCCGCCCCCACAGCCACTAGATCTAATCAAGCCAAAGACCACACCTTTAATCCCAGCTGGGGGGATAACTCCAACCTCACAGCCACAAAGGCCAATCAAACCAAAGACAGCAGGACCAAACGATCAGCAATCAGCTCGCCAAGGCACCCAGTTCCTACCTGTCTTCCCCTCTTCCTGCCGCTGGGCTCAAGAGATCTCAAATCTCAAGAGTCACACAAGCGTGCCTTTAATACCGGCTGGGAGGATAACTCCGCCCCCACAGCCACTAGATCTAATCAAGCCAAAGACCACACCTTTAATCCCAGCTGGGGGGATAACTCCAACCTCACAGCCACAAAGGCCAATCAAACCAAAGACAGCAGGACCAAAGGATCAGCAATCAGCTCGCCAAGGCACCCAGTTCCTACCTGTCTTCCCCTCTTCCCGCCGCTGGGCTCAGGAGATCTCCTTTTTTGGTCTTTTCAAGACAGGATCTCACTATAGCCCCAGCTGTCCTGAAACTCACTCTGTAGACCAGGCTGGCCTTGAACTCACAAAGATCTGCCTGCAGAAGCACTTTAATTCTAAATGCTAGGATTAAAGGCGTGCACCATCACACCCAGTGCTTTACATTCTTAACTTTGGCACATGTACTCATGCAAATGACAGTGTTGAATATTAGGGCTGTAAAATACAGAATCAGGTTACTGTGACAAGAGGCATATGTGCCATGGGGTAATTATTGTTAGTTTGGTTTTTCTTTTGGAGTGATTATTGTTACCAAAGCCTCTTTAGCTTCATTTTGTCTTATGTGGCTTGTGTATAACTTCTTACTAGGGGAAAACAAAGAGGAGACACATATGCAACAACTCATTATTACAAAGAAAAATGGCAAAGCTAAAATGCTATGTAAAAAAGCCTAACAAGTCTACATGGTCCTACTGGATTCTTAAAAAATAACCCGTAATGGGTGTACAAACCTGCATGCAGACAGTAGATTCATACACATACAGAAATAAATAAAATTAATTAAAAAATAACCCGTAATGCTGTTAGGCTATAAAAATGGAGATCTCTGAGCTAGGAGGATTTGCAAGATAAATTATAGAGTTACGAACTTTTTTACAAACTTAACCACTTGTTTTGTTTGTTTTGTTTTGTTGGTCTTTTTGAGACAGTCTCCTTTATACCCTCACAGTGATCTGCCTGCCTCTGCCCCCCAGTGCTGGGATGAAGTGTGTGCTACCTCACCTGGCCAACAGTTACCTGAACTTGTAAGTGGGTCTGTGTTCTCACTTGTAACCTGACACCCTTGGAAACGCTTGTCTCCCAAGTCCTTGAATAGTACATAAAAGGTATCTTCAGAATTATCTCACCTGTTCAAAAACTGGGCTGCAGGTCAGTTGTCCCTGTATTTCTGTGCTTGTCCTAGGAGATCTTGTGCTGGCCTGAGCACTGGGCTGCTTGCTTGACCACTGAAGGGTGCTTCACTTATTCTGCAGCTGAGCAAGTGTCAGCAGGTCACCACTCTACACTCCAGGGCCGCTCCACTTTCCTCCCTGCTGAGGCCTTACTCAGCCTGTGGTTGCTTTTCTTGTCCTAGCTTTACCCTGGATTCTGTTCCATGTTGCACATGAGGCCCTGTGTGCAGCCTGAAACCTACACTTTCCACCTAGTCCTGCTCCAGTGCTCTCCAGTGCTGCATGCCCCCAGCTGTACTAGAGAGCCAACAGCCCAGGAAGTTCTGGGGGAGGTGGGTTCTGGATTAGTTACTTTTCCTGTTGCCGTGATCAGATAGCCTGACAAGGGGCTGGAGAGATGGCTCAGTGGTTAAGAGCACCCACTGCTCTTACAGAGGACCCAGGTTTGATTCCCAGCACTAAGAACCATCTTTAATCCGGGTGTGGTAATGCACACCTTTAATCCTAGCACTCAGGAGGCAGAGGCAGGCGGATCTCTGTGAGTTCAAGGCCAGCTGGGGCTATAAGGAGACCTTGTCTCAAAAAAAAAAAAAAAAGAACCAAGAGCAACTTAAGAATAAAAGGTTTAGTTTGGGTCACAGTTGGAGAAGCTACTACAGTCCATCATGGGAAAGTCCTGGTGACAGGCTTGAGGCAGCTGGTCACATTGGTGCATCTCATGTGCAGTCAGGAAGCAGAAGACTAGTGCTAGTGCTCTGCTCCTCCTCTTCTTTGTATTTAGTCCCGTGAGTCAGTCAGTTCTCCACCTAATCCAGATAATCCTTCACAGGCATGTCCAGAGGTTTGTCTGCTAGGTGACTCTAGATCCTGTCAGGTTGATGATGGGCCATCCTGGTCTCTCTGTCCTCTGCTCTCTTCCCCACCCAGTACCCCATTAGTGCTCCAGGCTGGGGCAGCACTCAGCTAGTCTGGCTGTCCTTGGCCTCCATGGCAGTCCACATAGACAGCTTTGCAGGCCGGCCCAGTGTCAGCCAGTAGGAGGAATGAGAGGGCATGCTTTGGCTGTGGGGAGGGGTATGACAGCAGTTGACCCTTAGGGTCAACAGTACCCTCTAACACCCATACCTCAGTGTTCTATTTATGCTCTCTCTGCAGTCCCCTCTGCCCTTGATTAGTGACTGGCCTCTTAGCATGACAGATCCCTGAGAAGTTCAAGGTGAAGCCACTGTTCTGTTTGTGCTCCATCTCAGCTATGTTTAAGTTTGCAATTCCTCGGTCTAGAGTAGCTCTTCCACCCACTCCATTGTCCCAGGTGGTCATCATAGACACATGTGGTCCTGTCCATAACTCCCCTTCAACCCTCCCCATTGTCCTCGGTGGTCATCATAGACACACATGGTCTTGTCCATAACTCCTCTTCAACCCACCCCGTTGTCCTTGGTGGTCATCATAGATGCATGCGGTCCTGTCCATAACTCCTCTTCAACCCACCCCATTGTCCTCGGTGGTCATCATAGTTGCACGCGGTCTTGTCCATAACTCCTCTTCAACCCACCCCATTGTCCTTGGTGGTCATCATAGACGCATGCGGTCTTGTCCATAACTCCTCTTCAACCCACCCCATTGTCCTCGGTGGTCATCATAGATGCACGCGGTCTTGTCCATAACTCCTCTTCAACCCACCCCATTGTCCTCGGTGGTCATCATAGACACACATGGTCTTGTCCATAACTCCTCTTCAACCCACCCCATTGTCCTCGGTGGTCATCATAGACACACATGGTCTTGTCCATAACTCCTCTTCAACCTACCCCATTGTCCTCGGTGGTCATCATAGATGCATGCAGTCTTGTCCATAACTCCTCTTCAACCCTCCCCATTGTCCTTGATGGTCATCATAGACAATGCGGTCTTATCCATAACTCCTCTTCAACCCACCCCATTGTCCTCGGTGGTCATCATAGACGCATGCGGTACTGTCTATAACTCCTCTTCCCTGCTCAAGTACTATACCAGGTTTCAACTTGTGGTCAGGAAGGAAACTGATTTTCTTTAATTGTATGCACATGTGTGTGTGTGCTCCTTGGCACACATGCAGGTCAGAGTACAACTGGTGGGAGTCAGTTCTCTCCTACCATGTGGGACCTGGGGATGGAACTCAGGTAATCATGTTTGGTGACAATTGTGTTCACCCACTGAGCTGTCTGACAGCTATACGCCATATGAGCTGACCTGTTTTCCTTTTCATTCTTCACCTGAGTCTCTGACTGTTCCAGAAGAGAAGCAAGTCAGTAACTGACAGCAGCATGCAGGCAAGAGAAATGCAAGATGTCAAGCTCAGGATCAGTTTTGTCCTGCGGTATGCAGGGCCCCGGGAGAGACTGCTGTGTGCCTGGGTCTGCTATAGACATGACCTCCATTCTGCAGGTGGTAGAAATGTGTGTGCTTGGCCATGCGGTGTGCTGGCCCTGTGTGCATGGCCTGACCTGCCACTGTAGGACCTCCTATAGCCCTCACAACTAAGGAGTGCTGTGTGCACCCAGGGCACTGTACAGCGTTTCCCAGACCCAAGTAGCCACAGATGCATTTTGTTATTTCCACAGTTTCCCAAATCAGCTCTTCCTAGGCCACGTCTGGGAAGTTGCACTTCTCTCATACTTGCATTTTACTTAGGAAAATGGTAACACTTAAACAGTCCTCATACAAGGAAAAAGTGAAAGTTTCCATTGAGCATTCAGTAACATCATTTTTCATAGAAACATGTAGAGGTGGGATTTCTAAGAAACACTGGAATGAAGAGTTCTTACCACTCTCAATTATCGTCCTATAAATTACCTGCACACAATTTTCTGGATGTTGTTTAAAGAGTGTTGAGGTCTTTTAGTGTCTGAAGTGAAGAGACCATTTCTTTTCTCCTTGTAGCCTGAGAAAATTCAGGCATAGAAAAAAAGGGAACTAAATTTAACTTTAGTATTTAATATTACCTTATGTATTACAGATGAGGGTTTCTGTTAAATAGCTCAGAAAAGTAAACATTATGTAGGATGGAGATTGTGCAAGAGCATTACATACAAGGAATTTATTAAATGAAGTCTTACAATGAAATGTAATGTGTCATTTGTTTTGTCTAGCTGTTTATTTGAGACAGGGTTCTCACACTGTAGGCCAGGCCAGCCTTCAATTCACTGTGTAGCCTAGTCCTTGAATTTGAGGTGATCCTCCTGCCTTCACCTTGTAGGTGCTGGGATTACAAGTGTATACCATGCATGGTCATGTAATATGCTGATTTTTATAAATATAATACAAATTAAAGTAGTTTAAACAGATATAACAGGTATCTTATTTGAAGTGAGAAACAGACATGTGAACACTCACTCTTTTAGATCCCAACATCACTGCTGAGGTGTCTGCACAGGTCTAGGACATGGGGGATTAGTTTGAAAAGTCTATTTTTTTTTTTTTTTTTGTCAGTCGCACTCCTGTAATCTTCAGACGGCCTCAAACTCAATGTAGTCTTGTGCTGCTGCCATACAGAGCACAAGTTAAGTTTAACAGATGCTGGGTGTGGTGGCTCCTTTATCCCATGTTGTGAGTAGCAGAGGCAGGCAGGTCTCTGTCGGCAATTGTTTCTACGATAATGAGTTCCAGGCTAGCTAGGCTACAGGGAGACCCTGTCTCAAAACAAACAAAACTAATGTTATAAGCAACCGTGGATAACTTTTTTTTTTTCTGTTTTTTTGATCCACTTTGATTCATGGGTCATTTACTTAGCATGCACACAATATTTTATAGTATTATCATATATTATTAATTATAATATTACATACAATCTATGCTATACTATATAATGTAAGCCACCTGAGAGCACTGTGTCCAGGTACTGAGTAAATGATGGTGTTATATCTGCCATACTTGTGGTAGATGCTTGCAGGCCATGGTAATTGATGTGCTGTTTTGTTACAGTTCACTTATCAATGAATTAACTTTTTTTTGTCTTTTAGAGACAGGGTCTCCCTGTAGCCCAGCTGTCTTGGAACTCACTCTGTAGACCAGGCTGGCCTTGAACTCACAAAGATGCCCCGGCCTAGTGAAGTAACTTTTACAGATTTTTATTATCACTTAGAATATGACCCTAATGTCCAGAAAATAGTATATTTCCTTCTATTCTTGGTAGCACCTGTGTTTCTTTGTTTTGAACTGAGGTATAATTGCATATGGTAGATTATCCTTTTTAAGTTAGAGTCCTTTGACACCTTAAAACACCACGGGTGTGTGTGTGTGTGTGTGTGTGTGTTTGTGTGTGTGTGTTTTGCTGGGGATGATAGATTCCAGGGCTTTGTGCATGCTTGGCAAGAGCTCTCCTCAGCCTTTAAGCCAATATCTAAAGGTCTGTGTTATGGTTTTAGTATGAACTGTCCTCCACAGGCTCATGTGTTTGAACACTTGGTTCCCAGCAGACATGCTGTTTAGGGAGTTTGGGGATCTTCAAGAGCATGGACCTCACTGGTAGAAGTTGGTCCCTGGGGTGTGACTTATAGGCCTTCACCTGGTCCAGATTCTTGCAGGAGCCTCTGAGAGGAGCAAGTCAGGCCATATGTCCCAGGTCCTTGTCTTTCCCTGCCATGATGGACTTTACCCTCATAATAAATCCTTCTTCCTTTTAGTTGCTTCTGTCAGGTACATTCGTCACTATGACAAGAAAAGTAACTAGTACAATATGGAGACGCTCTGTCACCCAGCATTCATTCCTTTGTGCCTTTGTAGTCAGCCTCTCCCACCACTGCTGGCCACATCAGCCTTTACAGTTTGCTTCTTCCAGCATGGCAAAATAAATTGCATATGACTGTGCTGTGTAGCTTCTGGCTTTATCCTTAGCATAATACATTAGAGAATCTTCTAACTTATGTGTGTCAGTAGTTCTTAATATCTACTCTCCCTTTTTTGGACATAAAGCTTCACTATGTAGACCAGGCTAGCATCAAACTCATAATCGTGCCTCAGATGTTCCCACTTCCCCTCCGCCATTTCTGGGATTATAGGTATGCACCATCAGACCTAGTTTAGTTCTTCCCTATTGGTTGCTGAGCCCTATATGGATGTTCCAAGGTTTATTCATCCACAGAAAGACATTAGGGTAGATTATGAGTAAAATCTAGAAATAGCCATGCAGAGGTTTCGGATAAAATTTTTCATTTCATTTGGGTAAAATCCAGGAATAGGTAGCATTATGTCACATTTTTTTAAATGTATTTTTATGTTTTTAGATTGCATGTGTGTTTGTGTCTGTGTCTGTGCAGGTCCCTGCAGAGGCCTTCAGTGTTGGAGCCCTTGGAGCTAGAGTTAAAGGTGGTTGTGAGCTGTGGGGATATGGGTGCTGGGAACCACACTCTGGTCCTCTTCAAAGCAGGACACACTCTTAACCACTGAGTCATCTCTCCAGCCTGTTATCTCACTTTCTTTTTTTTTTTTTTTTTGAGACAGGGTCTCCCTGTAGCCCCAGCTGGCCTGGAACTCGCTCTTAGACCAGGTTGGCCTTGAACTCACAGAGATCCACCTGCTTCTGCCTTCCCAGTGCTAGGATTAAAGGCGTGCGCCACCACGCCCGGCTATCTCACTTTTAATGATAGATCAGAAACAGTGTGTTTTCCAAACTCTTCCATCTGGACCTTCAGTAAATGCACATAATATTGGCCGTTACTTTGTAGAGAAATGCCTGATGCTTGCTTACTGTATTTTTGGAACAAGATAGATAATATCATTATGAAGACTGGTGGAAATGGAGTAACAAATTGAAACCCCTCCTTTTCTGATTGCCATTTTCCAACCAAAATGAGTCTGAGTACTCCTAAGACAGTGGATGAATCAACAGCAATTAATTATTGTTCACGTTCTCCTCCAGCTCAGTAACCGGTGGTTTGTTTGCCTAGTAGTTAGCTCTTAGGGATTCAGTTCCCTATTGGAAAATGAAAGGGCAGCTCATCCTTGGTGTACATGTTCCCTGGAGCATAGGAATCCCAGTGGTTGTGAAGGCATCAGTTAAAGGCCAGGAGAGGGGACTGGAGAGATGGCCTAGCGGTTAAGAGTGACGACTGCTCTTGCAGAGGACCTGGGTTCGATTCCCAGCACCCACATAGCTGCTGAGAACCGTCTTTAACTCCAGTTCCAGGGGAATCTGACACCCTCTTCTGACCTCTGTGGTATTGCACAACACGTGTGCACAGACCTACATGCAGACAGTACACTCATACAAAAATAAATAAAATTAAAAAAGAAATGCCACGAGAAAAGACAGAGGACTCAGGACAGCAGTGATTGTGACAGTGCCTTGTCATGCTACCAGCACCGTCAGGAAAGGTGGAGGGAGCATGGCTCAGGCTTTCACTGAGAGGGTTTTACTTCTCTTGCCAGTGGGTCCAAGCCCCAGAGTGACACAGAGAAACATGACTCGTCTAGCATGCAATCTTCAGGTCTTTTCCTGTGGTAAAACCGTGATTACCTTCAGGTATCCAAAATGAAGAGGCCTATTGCTTTGTACATTTATATCTTAGAGACATCCCTTTCTGGAATTTCATTTTATTTAAAAATGAGCTTGCTATGGTGATAGGTCATCAGTTCACATGGTTTAAACATTTTGAGTTTCAAGATAGATGTTTACTTCCTCCCAGCCCCATCTGTCAACATTCTCTTCGATTGAACAGTCACATCTGTCAATTTTCAACTTTTCCAGAAACATTTTTTGCGTATACAAGTAAATACGCACAAGAACAATCCACTCTCTTTGCTGGCCTGGTGCTTTTCACATGATACAGTGTACAACCTTGAAAGCATTTATTGCAGCTATATTCATAGTACTCAAGTTAGGGCATTGGCCTCTGTGGCCACCAACAGCAAAAGGAATGGAACTGCCATCTCTGTACAGTGGCTAACTGATACACTTTTTTAAACCCCAGCTGCCAGAGAGACCAGGCTATTTTTCTGCCTCTCTACTCTCAGCCAGTGTTGTCCGCAGGATCCTGCGGTGCCCACCTACACCTACTGCTCATATTCTGCTCTTCCTCCATATTCCTTACACAGTCTTACTTTGTTTCTTATACCTAAGTGAGGTAATTTCATAATTTGTTCTTTTTTAAAAAATATTTATTTTTATTGCTTTTAAAGATATGTGTATATGGGGGGGGGGGGTTACACATGTGAATGTAGGTGCCTGTAGAGTCCAGAAGAGGATTTGAGTCCCCTGGAGCTAGAGTTAGAGGGAGCTGAGCCATCTGACACAGTTTCTGGGAACCTAATGTGGGTCCTCTGCAAGAGCAACACTTTTTTTTTTTTTTTTTAAGAGCGACACTTATTCTTAACTCCCAAGGCATCTTTTGGCCACATATGTTCTTTTGACATTGTTTTCTCAACCATTTTTTTTTTTTTAATGGTTATAGTTTACTAGCTAGTAAATTCTCAGAAAGACTTATAGTAGTCCTTTGGGTGGGCTGGGTTTTTATAGGTAGTTGGACTTTTTTCTTTTGCACTTTTTAAAAAATTATTTTTACATTAATTTATGTATATGAATGTATTTCCCAGAGGGCAACACTGAGGAAGAGACTCAGAATGGCAGAAAGAATGGTATTTGTTGTTCTGAATCTCTTCTGAATGGATGGGTATGGGTGACTGTATCAGTTACTGTTGCATCATTGTAACAAAAAGCCTGACAGAAACAATTTAAGGAAGAAAAACTTGACTCATAGTTGCATAGGGTCCTGGGCAAGGATGGTATAGCAGAGTTCAGGGGTGTGGGAGCATGTGGCTGGGCCTGTTTATATCATGGCAGACCTACAAGCAGAGAGGGAGGGTGCCAAGGCCTGTCCCAGCTGAGCTATTTCTGCCAGCTAGGCCCAGCCTCTTACAGGCTTCGGAGCCCACTAAAATAGCACCAGCAGCTGGGGAACACACATTCAGAACACGAGCCTGTAGGGATCTTTCACTGATATGAAACCATAACACTGGCAGGCTGAGCCTGCAGTCAGAGCCAGGTATCCCTGTGTCCTTGGGAATCAGACCTCAGGTGGGATTCTACAAGCCAGGACTGAAGATGGGTTTGGTGGGGGGCAGTGGGGCCAACTCCCGAGCTCCCCCTTTCCAGACCTGATGCTCACTGTTGGTGGGCACCTGTCCTGGTCCCACCCTCTCCACCCTGAATGCAGAGGTCTGGGTTAGTGAATCTAATTGAATAGATTGTTCCAGGGACTTTCTGCTATAAACAAGGTGAAAGTGCATGTGCTGGTCTTATCGGAAACTGTCTCTTGTCCCCTCCAGGAAATGCTGTCCGGTGTGGTGGTCATCTCTAGCAAGGATTCTGTCCAGCACCAGGGAGTCTCTTTGACAATGGAAGGGACTGTAAACCTCCAGCTCAGTGCCAAAAGTGTGGGTGTGTTTGAAGCTTTTTACAATTCTGTGAAGGTAAGAGTGTGCAGTTCACCACTGAGATGTTTGTCTTTTTCACATAACATGTGCCTAGTTAGCTGTTGTATTTTGCAAAGGATCATGGTCCTGAGATTTGCAGTTCTTCTTTCTTTGGTCTTTTTGAGATAGGATCTCCCTGTAGCCCCAGCTGGCCTAGAACTCACTATGTAGACCAGGTTGGCTTTGAACTCACAGAGATCTGCCTGCCTCTGCCTCCTGAGTCCTGGGATTAAAGGGATGTGCCACCATACACTTGTAGTTCTTTGAGAGCAACCTGAAAATGTTCATGCATGTTGTTTCTATGTTATCAAATACCTGCTCATGTAAAATTCCTAGTTGGTTCTTAGGATTAGAAGGAAATAATTATAGGAACTTCAGTCATTCTGGATGACTTCTGAGCAGGGCCTTTGGAGCAGCTGCGCGTCTGACTGGTGGCCTTCACTTTCCTCCATCAAATACTCTATCATCTGTATCTGTTGCTCTTGTTGAATTTCACATTAAGGTAAGATGCAGTTGGAGCAGGTAGACTTTTCTGTTTTCCTTATTTAGGGTAGAGGTTATATCTTAGAAGTTTTCCCAAATGTAGTTTCCCTAAAGGCCATGTTTCCAGTTGAGAAGGAAGACTGAGGGTGGAGAACACGAACTTGTTCAGACTCAGGAGCGTCCCATGTTTGCAGCTCTCTCATCTTAATCCATTAGCATTTAGAGCTTGCCTTCCCCAATCAGGGGTTTCCTCAGAGTGATGTTAAGCTTGAGCTTTAAGAGCATGAAATGAGTTGAATGTGGTGGCATATGCCTCTAGTCCCAGCACTCTGGAGGCTGAGGCAGAGGCAGGGAGGATCATGAGTTTGAAGCTACACTGGATTATACAGGAGACTCTCAAAACAAAAGAAAACATAAAAGCACGATGCCTGCGTGTTAGTCCTGTTTTCTTCCTTGGAAGCCCAGTTGAGGTGGTGTGTGTGCACACCTGCATCATGAGGCCGCCCTGGTCACAAGGCTGCCGTGCTGAGGCTCTGGGAGGGCGAGGGCTGTGGGAATCTGGGGCAGCAATGCTGAGAGGTCCCTGGTAAGGAGCAGCCCTGGCCTACATGGAGGCCCTCCTGGTGAGGCTGCCTCGGTGATGGGCCTGCTTCCTCGTGCTCCATGTAAGGTTGTTAGGACAGTTTGGTGAGGATTTGATCAGGAGACAGGACACACAGGTTCAGTTCCGATGATGTATGGCATCTTGATGCCTATGGTTACGAATAAACCATTGTTGGGCTGTTGATGGCCCGATAAGCAGAGGTGCTTGCTGCTACACCTGATGACCTGAGCTGGGACCCACATGATAAAAGGAGAGAACCAACTCCCACAAGTTGTCCTCTGACATTTACAGATATACCTTGGCATGTGTTCACTCATGCACATGTGCACACACACACATACACTAAGTAAATAAATGTAATCAAAAAATTTAAAGAAATGAATCCTTATTGTGGATACTTTAAAAACAGAAGCAGCTTTCTGTTCATCTCCACACCCAGCACTGTGCTGCCAAGACACTGGGCGGAAAGGAGCATCTGGGAGCTCTGGTGCTGAGTGTGCAGGGAGAGTAACAGACAGACATGTGTGCCGATGGCCTAAACTGAGTTTTGTTTACAGCCGATCCAGATCATCAACAGCACCGTAGAAATGGTAAAGCCTGGAAAGTTTCCCAGTGGTAAAACTGAAATTCCCTTTGAATTTCCTCTGCACGTGAAAGGCAACAAAGTTCTGTATGAGACTTACCATGGCGTGTTTGTCAACATTCAGGTGAGTGTCCTAATGCCACACATTTGACTGCTTTGTTGTTCTGCTGAAAACCAGTGTGGTTCTTTTCCTTTGCTGAAAGTTAATAGCCACCCTCAAGAATTGAATGTTGCCGGGCGTGGTGGCGCACGCCTTTAGTCCTAGCATTTGGGAGGCAGAGGCAGGCGGATCTTTGTGAGTTCAAGGCCAGCCTGGTCTACAGCGTGAATTCCAGGACAGCTGGGGCTACAGGGAGACCCTGTCTCGAAAAGACCAAAAAAAGCTAAAAAAAAAGAATTGAATGTTGGATTTAT